>DWHP01003679.1:0-13179 GCA_018247895.1 Parnassius honrathi
ATGTTGTGCTAGCTACTTGTATGCTAGTTACAGGCATGCCAGTTAGCGTATACACATGACAGTAGCTGGCACGTGCAGGGGGCTGGTATGCTAGTGTGCAAGCTACGGGCATGTGTATCCCCAGCTTTACTACAAGCGGCACGCAGCATCAAGGACGTTTACGAAGCGAATAAACCAAACGAATACACCACCTGTTATTTGTGTGACCGCTTCCGTTCTGGAAATTTCGACCTGAAAAGTGAACCCCGTGGTTGTCCGAAAACTTTAGTCGACAATGAGGAATTAAAAGCGATTTTGGAAGCTGATTTGGAGCTGATAATTTTTTGGCGGGAAAAAAATCTATACCCGAGAGGCATTAAAAAAAATTTTTAAGGAATTTGTTTCCAGTCCAGCTGATTTTTTCAAGTAGGCCATCAATAAACTGCCACAGCGTTGGCAAAGATGCATTGAATGCATGGGTGATTTTGATTAATAGATATAAAAAAATATAGAAATCGAATAACGTTTACTTATTCCATGAAAACGGAAATTTCCTAAGTAAAGATCTGTAGAATAAGATAGAGAAGAATAATATGTATGAGAATCAAAATGAAGATGCGTTGACACTTCTAAGGACTAACAAAGAAAGAAAATTACGAAACTAAAAGGATGGAATGACTTGTTAGTATTAAAAAATAATTAATAATAAAAAAGCTGACTTCGTAGAACTAAAAATAATAAAATAACTTTTAGAATTAAGCACTAAAACATAGAGTCACAAAGTAATTAAAAGCCCGACTTCAAATAGTAAACATATTTTTTATCTTTGCTTTTATGTATGAGTTGTTTGAGTTAATATTTCTTGTTATTTTGAGTAGACTAAGGAATAATACAATCTCATTGTCATCTAAGTAGTTGCATTAACAACTTAATTCCTTATTCTGCAACCCTAAGGGGTGAAGTTTATTCCCTAAATTAAATTGGAAATCACATCTGAATTACAACCTATATAATAAAAAAGAATCATTAGAATGAATTCTCAATTGGCGAAGATATCACATAATATACTAACCTTAAAAAATATTCAGTATAAATGAGAAATTTACCATATGAGCTATACTCAATATAAGCTAATACACACACATTACACGTTTATATTTTACGTTGGTATTCTCTGGAAGCGTGTTCCTTCCCCGTTCCAACCGACCCATAATACAGCGTACAAAAATGTTGAATATATTTAGGCACTTATTTACGAATTCGGTGCTAAAACTACACATATATAAGTTTAAACTAGAGTGCCTTGAATGCATTGGGACAAATGAATCAGTAGTTGTATGTTACGAAATTATTATAAAATAGCATGTTCAAGGTAAATTAACGAATCATCATTGTTTACATTTAACATAGTTTCGTTAGGAATTAAATATTTATAATAACTACGTCATCGAATCCTGTAGCTCACAGTCATATTCTTTTAATAAATAAATATCTCATTCTTATTAATAAATGCTGTGAAATTCAAAATTTTTTATAATATTTAATTTCGAAGCTAACAGATGGTAACCGTCGACTACAGACTATGAACACCAATGCCTTACAGCCTGTTCTTACGCTTCCTCTCCATACTGATCGCACAGGTGCTCGGTGGCAGAATTAAGTTAGTTAATAAGTAAGTAAGCAAAATAAAGCCTACACATTAGCTCAGGGGCAAAGCGCTCGCCGAGAGAGTACGCGTACAAACTGGATTCAATCCTCGCTGGTACCAATCAAATTGTTTATTACATTGTTGTCTGCTAATTTTCCGGAAGTAAGGAAAAATCGTGGGGAAAACTGCGTCTCAGAAACTAAAAGAACGAAAGATATGTGAAGTACTCCAACAAGAATTGGTTCAGCGTGGTGGACACTATCTCACCTTAATACCCTATTATAGATGTGGGGAGGCCTCTGCCTTATACGATATATATAAGTTGTCGACCTTAAGCCGGAATCGGGTGATATGCCAAGTCGTAACAGTTAACAGAAAAATATTTAAAAAAATCACGAGATTTAAAAAAAAGACGAGAAAATCTACACCCTTTTTTCTCGTTTGTGATTGATTTTCACGATTTTTATATAAATGCCTTTTAAATAAATTTTTAAAATGCATATCACAATTCTTTTACATTTTTCTGTTATTAATTATGACTTGACCTATCAACTCATTCCAGCTTAACGTCGACTTAAAAACGACGTAAAAATAGAAATTTCTTTTTATCTGTCGTCCTAAATACATTGCTGGATAATAAAAATGCCCTTTCGCTTATGCATGCATATCTGAAAAGTACTTGTATTTACCATAATATGTTAAACAAACTCATAGATATGCCGTCACTAGTAAAGCTGATTTTTTTGTTGGTCGCATAAACCTCATTTGTTAGTGAACAGGATGCACCGTGTATGTAGAATTTTGAGATTTTTTTTTGTACTAGTTAAAGCGGAGAAATACGGTTTATTCAAATAGTTAAATGTATTCCACTCATTAAATCAAATTTCTTAGATATTCTCAAATAATATTGTAAAATTATGCTGCTACGATTCCCGCGGTTTTGTGGATGTGCGTGGGCGACGGTGATCACTTACTATCAGGTAAGCCGTGTGCTCGTTCTTCCGTAAAAATAGACTTATCGGAATGAACAACATATGCACTTATACACTCTCCGCATATTCATGTTCTATATTATGTCGAGGTCGAATTATTGATAAAAAATTATTGATTTAAGTAATCAAAATTATGAGCAAATAAATTATGAACATTGATGTTATGAATATACTTGAGTGATTCCCAAGCATATAGATTGTAATTTCAACTATAGTGATTTTTAGAGGTGTTTTTGCAAATGATTATGATCGAGTCAAAATTATAGAATCGTGTTTCTGAACAAGCAAGCTCAAGGAAAAGACATGAATTTACCTACATCAAAATTCCACCTTCGTTAGTGGTGTCGTTGCGCTATACTATTCGATAAAAGGAGGTGCATTTTTCGCGGTGTCACATTGAAATTAAATTAAAAATTGATACTAACATTAATTTGTATGATAATATTTAGGACTGATTCTTCAATCTTATCTTATTTATATAAAAGATGGCCTTAGTGACTGACTCGTCTATCAACGCACAGCCCGAACAGCCTTACGTAGAAATCTAAAACTTTGACAGTTGACTTCTATGGCTTAAGTATCCAATTTGTGAGGATTTCAGAAAATTCAACCCCTAATAGGGTGAAAAAGGCTGGTACTTTTTGTTAGAAAGTTTTTAATTTACGAGGTGATTGGTTTGAGACTTACTAAAAATTAGAGTATTTTAAATGAAAAAGTATTTAGAGATTTTGCAAACAGGTGCAAGAAAGTTTACAAATTTGTATGGAGAAAAAATATTTCACGGGTTTTTATGTTTGGAAAAAAGGTAAAAAAAAAACTCTTGTATTACAATTTCTAATAAAATATGTAGGTATTATTTAGTTTTTCAAAAACCTACTCACTTATGCAATAAGGTTTTAAAAATGGTGCCATTGTATATTTTTTTTATTATGAGATAATTTCATATTTCTATGGAGTAATATAATTTGAACACGTATTTTTAATAAAAAGTAACCTTGAAATTATTAAGATGTAAACACAACGTTTGTATAGAAAGAAATAAAGAGTTTGGAACTTTCAAGGTATTAAAGATACCCTAAAAATGATATTGTGAAATAAATGTTAGAAATCTTTACAAAATCTAAGCCCTTAAAAGTGGAAAGTAGTAACACAAAATAGTAGTTTGTTAAATTTTTAATAGTGTATAGTTAGTATTATTGCAATGATAAATGCTTGTTGGCCACTATCCTATGTTACAATAACTCGTGGAGTCCATTGAGAAATTATATTTGATTTAGTAATAATATGCCGCGGATCACTGTCTAGTGACAAAAGTTATCGCAGGACATAATATAAGTACCAAAAGTGTGCGTGCGGGCTAAGAAGCACTCATTTCTTACTTATGCGATAAGACACAGAGCGTACAGTACTTTAGACACGAACAAGACTTATAGATTTTTTTTTAGATTTGTGTATTTATATCTAGTGATTTATTTATAGAAGTAAGGGGGGAAGCGAGCACAGTCCACCTGATGATAAGTGAATGTTGTAGCCTAAGGACGTTACATCTATCCTTGATCAAAGGCCAAAATCCCAATGCCTGAGGACTAAGATACAATACCTAGTTATCAGAAAAAGAAAGAATATTGATGGACTTTATTAAATCTTTCAAATGGATTATTGCTCTGTAGATTCCGTAATACACAGCAATGATGTGGTTCAGTATCCTTAGTTATCAATTTTTGAATTCATTGAATCTGCATGGTCTTCTTAAACATAATCTTCTTAAAGCAGATGCGCCTATAAATGTTCTAAAATTTGCGATATTTCAAACTCCCTAAGCTTGGTAATGCCACAGATTGTTGGTTCAGGTACTCCATTGAAACATAGTCGCGGCTATATTAAAAGCTGGTCCTGCTCAAAGAAAACCGATATTCATATCAAGAACGATTGGATTACATGGATTACAGTTTCTCATAGAAGTGTATTTTACGATGATATTTACTAGTGGCAAGAGCAGACTCATTAAAGTACCTGAGTTTATTTTTGGGGAAGACTTATTTTCTCATAACCACTTTTTGTAGCATTCTTCAAAGTAAGTTCTTACAGAAATTTGGTAATCTAAGCATCACATGATGAAAAAAAACTTCGAACATACTAATATGTGCTTAGGGTTCGTGACAATAAAAACTGATGATAGAATTACCACAATTGACACTTTAATTTCCGAACACCAATTAAAACTTAAAACACACAAATAATTAATTACACGTTACATTTAAGTTCACTTTACATCGCTCCGAAGCTTTGCTTGTATCGCCTATTCAATACCCTCTCGGTCGTGTCACATACTGGCCTTATATAGGGCCTTTTCAGCTGAAAATATCTACATAGAATGTTCGAGTAGAATGTCGAAAGGAGATTTCCTAGAAAGCTCTCCTATTTCTGCTACTCCATGGCATCAACTACGGTGCACAACACTGCCCCCTCCTAAGACACGCTCGTCCCGAGTATTATAGGTCCCATAACAACGCATCCGTCGATCCACATGGCCGATCTTAGGAGTACCTCTTGCGTTTTCTGTATCCGGTAGGTTACGTCATTGGTCCTTGTCACAATTTGGTACGGTCCTTCCCATTTAGCTTGCAGCTTAGGAGATTTACCTTTGCTGTGGACTGGATTGTGCAATCACACAAGTGAACCTTCGTCGAACCCTATGTTGTTCATTTTACGGTCATACCGGGTTTTCATCTTTTCAGACATTTGCTGGCCCGATTGCTGACGTGCTCATAGCTGTCATTCATTTTGTTCCGCAGGTCATTTGCATAATCGGTTATACTGCGTGGGGCATTAGGTGGTATTCCGGTGATTAGGTTGCAGCCGTAATTCTCTTCCAAAGTTTGCGAGAGCTGTTGTTACTGATGTACTTTCGTAAACAGCGCTTCGATATGACAACAAAAACGGTTGTATGTGCTTTTCCCAATTTCGTTGCCGATTATCTACAACTTTGGCTTGGTACCTCTCCAATGTCTGATTAAATCGTTCTACCATTCCATCAGATTGCGGGTAGTAAGAAGTTGTTCTTGTTTTATGAGTATCCGTAACTCGGCAAGTTTCCCGGAATATTTGAGACTCAAAATTTCTTCCTTGATCGCTGTGCATCTACAAAGGTACTCCAAAACGACCGAAGACTTCATGAACTAGTTTATCTGCAACTGTTGAAGATTCTTGATTTGGAATTGCGAAGACTTTTGGCCACTTAGTGAAGTAATCCATCACAACCATGAAATATTTGTTACCACTTTTCGGAATCCACTTTCTGGAAACGGCCTCGCCACTTCAATGGCAATTCTCTTCCATGGTGCACCGTCATTGTACAATTTCAATGCACCTCTACTACGAGTCTGAGCCACTTCGCAACTTTTCCCTCTGGATTTTTAAACTGCAATAGTCATTTTAGTGCAGCATGATTACTTCGTAAGTAAAATTTCCGCCCCAGAAGATATTTGCAAAAATGCTGCAACGACTTTACCACAGCAAGCAATTTCCGTCTTGTAACAAAATAGTTCGTCACTGGCTTTAACAACGACTTACTGAAGTACGCTATCACAATCTCTTGATCACCATTCAGTTGAGACAACACACCGCCAAGTCCTAAATCACTTGCGTCTGTGTCACCTATAAATTCCTTGCCCACATCAAGTTACCCCAAAATTGGTGTTTTGCACAGACGGTTTTTGAGCTTCTGAAATGTGATATCGCAACTTTCATCCCAGCAGAAATGTCGCTTCTCCTAGGTTAGCTTGTGCAGAGGTTTGCTATATCGGCTTTTCTTCACAAATCAACGATAATAGGAGCACAAACCCAAAAATGCTCTAACCTGCGTCTTGTCTTTTGGAACCGGCCAATCCTTGACAGCGGTGATTTTCTCAGGATCCGTGCGGATACCCTCTTCCGACACTACATACCCCAATAGTTAACTTGCCGTTTGAATAGTGAACATTTCTTCAGACTCAACTTGAGTTTGGCACTCCGAATTTTTATGAGCACGCGTTCCAGGTTTTGAAGGTGTAGGTTGTGTGGTAGCTTCTAAAATGTGTGGCCTACAATGATGATGTCATCCAAGTACACCAGACAGGCATCGCCAATTAGCCCGGAAAGTACAAGTTCCAATCTTTCAAAGGTTGCTGGAGCGTTGCACAAACCAAACGGCATTACTTTAAATTACCACAGATCCTTTCCCGTCGAAAACGCAGTTTTCTCTTTGTCCTTAGGGTCAATTTCAACTTGCCAGTAGCCACTTTTTAGATACAGCATGCTAAACCACTTTCCTCCTGTAACCATGTCCAGCGTGTCACCAATTCTTGACAAGGGATAGCTGTCCTTCTTTGTAACGTCGTTCAGTCGGCGGTAGTCAACACAAAACCGCATGCTGCCCTCCTTCTTCTTTACCAGCACCATGGATGAACACCATGGACTAGATGAAGGTTCAATAACACTATCCTCCACCATTCCCTCAATTACGGTTCACACTTCATTTTCACATGCTACCGGCAAAGATCTAGCAAGGAATTTCCTAGAAAGCTCTCCTATTTTTGCTGTTACATACTATGCGGCGTTATTGAAGTTTCTAGGAAGATCTTGTCGCTCCTATTTCTGCTACTCGATACTAGATGGCGCTAATAATAACCTGCCATAAACCAGGCATCAACTATGGCGCGCAACAATATAAAGAAAATCTACTGTAATCACTTATAATAATAATTTTCGCTCTTTAGTTTGTTGTAGATTCGTCAGATAGTTCGTTAATAGGTTTGTCTGAATAACTATCTTAATGTTTTTATCCAGATTATTGTCACTTGAGATTTTCGTGATAATGAAAAGAAGATCACCATCACTTATTATAACAAAAGTACGGGTTGCACAAGTAGAAGTTGCGGATAGTTATTCGATAAAAGTTATCCATTAAATAAATTATAACCCGATTGAATCTAAAAGTGAAACAATCGAACAATTTTATTCACAAAACAAATATTTTTAACTTGCTTATGTTGAATTTTATCTTATGCCTAAATTTTATTTTAAGATTGAAAAATCAGCCATTGATATTATTTTACGTAGCAATCACGATATATGGCTTACGTATTTATCTCGTATATCCTCTAGTAGCATGGAAACTTTTGTGTTATATCTGTCGTGTCTACAGAATGGATTTAAAAGCGATACACCTAAAAATAATAATTATTTTTATGATTGCAACTATCTAACGAATTCTTAATATTCAGCTTATAGCAGTATAATTAGCAAGCGAACAATATACGTGGTGGTGGATAGATATTGCCCATTTCAAAAACATTTCCGTAGCGAGCTTCAGACAAAGAAGGCTACAGATACGATACGTTGATACCTTGACATCCCTGAGGATTAGGATTAGAAGCCTTGTAATTTTACTGTCCGTCTTACCTCACTAAATCACACCCATGGGCATAGCTGCCTCGTAGCAGAAATAGGTAACATAGCCACCAGTAAAAGACCACAACTCAACAACACAATTTCATATGTGGTTGGGCGACAGGCCTAGGGGTTCTTCAGTCTGATTCCCAGGTCGGGCTTTCACCCTATTAGGGAAGATGTTACGAGGTGGAATGTATGTGTGGTTTCCTGATACCCAGAACAAGATGGCTGACGTGGCACGCAATAGTTTTGGACGATGCACTCGCTCTTCCAAGTCTACTACTTCACCAGTGCCGGGGTGGAGGTCTACATCTGCCGGTAGGAGAGAAAATGTGACGGGGATAACAAAACGAAAAAAGGCTCAAGTTAAATAATAAAAACAAGGGAGAAAATGGAAAATGCACTTACCGGGGTGGAGTTCCTTCTGGTGCCGCGGTTGACACTTCTGCTCTGGTAGTGTGTTGGAAGAGAGCGGTGCGCGACGACAACTCGCACTATGCAAGGCGGTTCGATCTAGCGGCTCTGTGCCCGACTGCCACAGAGGTGCAATAACAACTAGCGGAGTGAAGTACGATGCGAGAAGAAGGAGCGAGCGACGGCAGTGCGTGTCGTAATATGGACAGGCTACTTCTACCAAGTCCATCTCAACGGGTGCGATTCTGATTGGCCGAAAAGGTGGCAGCACAATCTAGACCCCCCTGCCCCTTCAGTGCGTGTGGAAGCAATGTGTGGATGCAGGAAGAGGAGACACTGGCGAACAATAATTAACCGAACAAAATATATGAGAATACCCGATTCTTTTTCTTGATTGGGCAAGGGGCACAGACGGACGACAGGACGCATGTATGACCCAGTCGTCGTCCAAACGCGAGCTACCCTAGTTACCCAGTCGGATCCAGCAAATAAAATAGAGAGGCAGTGTATTCTCCTTGGTGAGTACAACCACAGTTCTGACCGTTAAAGATTCAGTTGTTGTGTTCCATTTTTGCCGAGACTGCAACGTATGCAAATATTTCGTCTTCCATCGTTTCCAAAATGACTCATTACATGACAATAATGCACAATGACAGTAATGCACAAATACTGCACCAGCCGGTCTAATAATTTATGACGTGTAGAAATATTAAATTTGCCCTCGTCTATGTCTATGGCGGGCAGATGTTTCAAGGGCGTTAGATTCAAAAAATGCGCTGGAGCTAGAGCCAACAGCTACGAGGGATCACTTGACAACGTACGACATAGAGGCGGCTATTCATGACGCACTCGATTCGAGCACAGTGCTTAATTATTCGAAAGACAAAATTTGATCTTCAATTACTCGATATAAATGGCTCTTTTGACTCTTAATATTAGTCTCCCAATTTCCCCCAAAATGACCCGCGGCGGGGATGTTCAAAGACCACTCGATGCCGTTCTCGGCTAAGAAGTAAGCGAACTCCAAATTATAATATTTGATGGTTGGAAATTCATGTAATTCCGATAAAATACGTTTCGCGCCGACGTAGTTCGTACCGTTGTACGAGTACATTATACTTATAGCAACTCGGCGTAACTATAATCGGACGCAACAATATACGAACGTCTTGGTAGAAGCTTCGCGAATCGACAGACGTACGCTATGCAATAATTTCGACCAAGAGGAGAAACGGTTGGCCAAAGCAACGATTGGAGAAACCTCACTCGAAGCATTCGCAACCAGAGCGTGCCTCTGTTCTTCCAGTGGTTGAGACACTGACGAAGGGTCGAAATCGGCTATGGGCCGCTGCGAGGGTTCCAAGTTAATCCAAGAAGGTCCTTGGAACCGAAGCGGGTAGTTCATTATTTGCATCGGAGTGAGTCTACGAGATAGATAATCGGCAGGGTTTTCCGTACCGGGCACGTGATAAAAATTCCGTGATCCTAACTCGTCTTAGATCTTGGCCACTCGGTTTGTGACGAACGTATTCCAACGGTGGGGTGAAGAATGAACCCAACATAAGGCGACGGTTGAGTTGGAAAAGGCAAATATTTTATCTATGTGAACTCGATCACTACATGCACTGGTAACTGCGGTGATAAGTTTGGCAAGGACCAGTATCGTGCAAAGCTCTAAGTGCGCGAGAGAGACAACCGTACGGGGGTAGACTCTTGACTTAGAGCTAATGAGGCTGATCGAATTCCTACTATTGTTCTGGACGTGAAAATATACAACGTCCCCGTAAGCCTTCTCGCTAGCGTCTGCAAACCCAACGACGGTGACGACGCTATTTCTATCGACGTTTATATGACGTGGTACTTTAGTTTCGCTTAGTAAAAGAAGTTCCTCCCCAAAACGTAGCCACGAACGAACAATGCTATCAAGCGGCGTGTCATCCCAATCACATTCACATAACCAGTTGTTTAATCAAAACACCACCAGGGCTTAACCCATGACATCCCATAATCTAGCAACATATGACAGCATTGTGCGCTTTGTGCACGTTTCCACGGGCGGGTTTATTTTCAGGCTAAATACGTCGAACTCCGGTGACCAACACAAACCCATCACCTTGTGCATATCAGAATCCTCGAATTGCTTTACAGCCGAAAGGCGGTGTGATAGTGGGATCGTATCCAAAACAGTACGCGAATTACTAGTCCACTTGACGAGATCGAATTGATCCCATTTAATGAGCTTGATAACTTCGGCGGTGGTTAAGATGGCCTTCTCTACGCTTTTGACCGAGTACACGACATCATCCGTATACAAACCACTCTCAGTGGCCTTCCTAGCCTTAGGATAAGAAGGACACTCATCGGCAGCGAGCTGTTTCACCGTGCGTAATGTATGAAATGGGCTCGACTTTAAACCAAAACAAACGCGATTAAATGCAAACACCCTTAGAGGTTCCTTTGGGTCGAAGCGATATAAAATGCGCTGAAATCGACGGTCCCATTCATGGAACCCTATGCAAAGGAACATTTAGCGAATATCGGCGGATAATTCAATACAAAACAAACGAAAATTTGCTATTATATAAAATAAGTTGCCCCGCAAATTTTGCCCATTATGAAGAATATCGTTAAGAGAAAGGTGGGTGCTAGTTCTAGCACTAGCATCGAGCACCACACGTAACTTGGACGTAAGTTTGTCTTCCCTGATGACATCGGGATGTGGTACGAAATACGACGACGTGTCTTCATAGTTATCTAATTTTGGAGCCGTAAGTGATATATAACCTTCCCTTATTCATTAATGACACCGTCATAAGCTTCCTTCAATCTGGGCAAAGTGAGCATCTTGCGCTTCGAACAGTAGAAATGTTTTTCTGCCATTTGACGCGAGTCAACGAGAGACAAAATATTCCCTTTAAAGGGTAGCACTGCACTATATCGACCATCGCGATCACGAACGGTCGTACGGACGTAAATTTTCTCACATAATCTGTCATCCAGGCCAATTACAGGCGGCACGTTCACCTCCTCCATCTCACAAAATTTGCGAACAAAGGACTCGAGCGGTTCGACAGCCATACAAGAATAGGAGGTTGCTGAAATATTATCCATGATGGGATGGAACCAACGATGACGTAGCCGAAGACGGTTTCCAGTGCGTAAAGCGTGGTTCACGAGGAGTTGCCCCTGAAATTATTGTCTAACAAAAGGTGAGGGAAAACAAATGATCCAATGAACATGTCAATATCTCCAGGGACGGCGTAAGTATCGTTTGCCAGAGTTAAATTATAAAAATTAATCATTGTTGAGGAGTCGATCGAAACGGTTGGCAGACACTCGATGACCTTATCTACTACAAATGCATTTATATTAAAGTTAACACTACGATATAGACGAGAATAAAATTTTAAATTTATAAAACTGCATTGGAACCTCCAATTCTCTATACTACAGGACATGAAGGCGTCTTACTCACTAACAATCCTAAACGTTGATAGCATTGCCGTGTCACGAAACTATTCTGCGACGCACTGTCTAGTAATGCACGAACACTCTGTTCGTTTCCATGCGAATCTCTAACTACGATACGGGCTGTACACAACAACACGGTGGAAGGAGACCGCGTTCCCACGTTTGACAGTGAACGCAGGGCGACGTCACCCGGTCGACCGTTGGAAGCGTCGACATTAGTGGTCGGAGTTACACTGTCCGATTTATTTAACGCGGATATGCTGCCACTTTCGAAATGCAATAACGTGTTGTGTCTGCTGTGGCACTTTTACACACGGAATTAGAGTTACATTTTGCGACTCTATCGTTCAAACAATTTAAAAATAAGTTGTTCGTCTTTGCTATTTTATAACGATCGCTTGGAGAATGCTTACAGAAGGTCGCACAATTGTACAAATTATCATCTTGGTTATTTTTACATAAAACACAGGCGCTATGAGGCTATGAAGGCGCAGGGCTTACATACGTCAGAGACCTAGCTGTCCTAGTTGATGAGATCATTCGGCGCTCGATGCATTTCTTCGCTTCTCATTTAAAATTCGAGGAACGCTGTATTACTTTAATTTGATCTCGTACAAAGGATGCCAAAGATTCGAATGAAGGTAACTCAGAGCTTCAATTCTCCATTTCAAACGCACGCACGGTGTCCGGGTCTAGCTTCTTTAATGCGTTATGTAGAAACACAAAATCCATAAGGTCATTAAATTTAAGGTTTCTAGCGCAGCTACCGATGTTACGAATTTATCCAAAAACTGCTCTAAGCCAGTGATATTCGCGGACGACATAACTTTAAGATCGAGTATCTGGTATTTGTTTTTAAGCGTTTCGAAAATTAACGAATAACTGTTTGCAGTTGGTGTGAAGCCCGAGCAAATGAACAGTGCCCTACCACTTAATACGATAACGATGGATTGTTATGTTTTGAAAGCTAATAATAAACAACGGCCAAGTTTTAATATCCCCATTAAATACCAGGATATCTATAGGGGGCAATCTAAGTGATTCACGTGGGCGTATCTGAATTTCTGGTTTTGCTTCGTTCTGGGCTGGAGACTGTAAGAGCTTTGCCGTACTTTTTATGCGACACAACATGTCTTCAGACGATAGAAGTGATTGGTAATTCACTGTATCATCATCATCATCATTACAGCCCTTCACAAGTCCACTGCTGAACATAGGCCTCCCCCAAGGTACGCCACAAAG
>DWHP01003680.1:0-13179 GCA_018247895.1 Parnassius honrathi
AACATATTATTTAATTATTGCGTAATTTTTTCAAATAAATATTTTCAACATACTCCGTATTTTCAGTGTTTCGGATATTTATAGCATCCATGGTCACGGTAGGAATGAGGTTTTTCACGCTCTGATTTTATAGTTATCCGAATTATCGTCGGCCTAATATTAAGTTTTGGTTCAATATATAGAAAACGAGCTTACAGTATTTTAAAATCGTATAGTGTTTTGCTTGATTTTAATTTTTTGTTAGTAGAAATCGATCAAATTAGCACAATTTGCAAGATATTTTGGTCGTCGTGGGGCATCGATGTTTCACTTTAATATTTTTTTTACTCCAGGTTTATTGTCCACCCATACTTACACTCTTGCAACTTATAGAGGGATATTACATAAAAATAGAAATATAATAATGTAATAATAATAAGTAAAAATTGATTATTATTCTTTGTGCCAAGCTCTTATGGAAGCCCGCTTCAAAGGGTATCAAATTTTTATATTATACCTTATGACAGCAGGCGTACAGCAGACACACGCTCGAATGGAGCCAGTTTCACTCGATTGCTGTGATAAATCACAGCAATCTAACGTCTAAAGACGTGGAACCCGAAGTTTGTTGTCGTGCAATATTTGATAGTTATGCTAGGCCTCGAGTTATTTTCCGTCACAGATCCCTTGTGCTCTCTGTGAAATTTCCCACGGTAGTTGTGATGAATGGTGGTAACTAATGGTGTTATCGTCATTTCACCATTATATTATGTACAGGAAAAAGAGCTTCTTGAAACAATATTATATGCTCAATTGAACATAGATGAACATGAAAATGACAAACACTTTAGTCTATCGTGACCATGTGAAACATCGGCAATTACAAATAAGTTAAAACGAACCGAGACAAGGCTATAAAATAAGTTTTACTCAATAGTATTGTAATGTTTCAGCTTTTAACACTAATGGTATAATTTACGATAATTCACCATGGAGGCCGGGAAGAGAGCCAGCGGAGCTTCGAGAAACTTCAGAAAACAATGAGAGGAAAATAAAAAATGTTGCTACAAGGATAATGTCAAATGGGGTTGAGGTTTTAGTAAGAGACAAAAATTCTGATGGAAAACACGATCAGGTAATTCTGGTTTTGTTATTTAATTCTATTATCAAATAATAAAGATTTCGAAAGATCTTTATTTTATAATTGCTTGCACAGTAAATATTTTTTATTTGTAAGTCTGTAAATTAAAGGACAAACTTACTATTTACTATACCAAACTCATCTTTGCTTTTATTTTCTCAGCGCAAATTTAAATTCATTCACATAACATCCGTGAAACCACCACAATTTCATGTCAGCACATCATTATCACCTAATAAGTCATTGATATCATCAGCCGTCGCAACTGTTCTGAATCATCAGCAAATGACCGCCATGTTTCCAATAAAAAAACTTATGCAACACAATTACATAATCAAGACATGTATGACCACGTATACATATTTAACAACGGTAGTTCAAAATAAACGAAGCGCTATATCAACATTTGAGACCATTGTTTCAGTTATAACTACTGAATCATTGACAAATCTGTTCGCTTCAGATTTATTAGCAGAATTAAAGCCGACAAAAGTAAGATTCCAGTTAATTTGGGAGTTCTGGTAATTGAGCTAAGTCCTGAATGCACACCTCGAGTATTGATGGCAATCCCGAATGAAATATTTATAATACCTACCTTTTATAATTGAATTGCTTACCCCGCATAGTTGGTCTGTGGACCAACAATACTGACACGTGAAACATATTAAATATTAACATTTAGCGATTTTGATGATTACTAACTTAATAACTTTTTTACTAATTCTATTTGGTTTTCTATCTAGAGTAATTTATATTTATTTAATAAAATATTTATAGCGTTTTAGCAAACTAGTTACAAAGAATTGAAAATCCTTCAGTATTGAACACGTATTTCTTAATCTGCAAAGTGCCCACAACCCTGCTTGAACCCTTAATAGCCTTTGTTATATATAAAAAATATTTTTTTTATGCATAATTTTTATTCACATTATACTCTAGCGTAGATAAGATCATACATATTCTTATTGTTCTTTTTTTTTAAAACTCCAACAAATTTTTATAAATATTAAAATAACGTTAATTTTCAGACAAAATTTATGGAGATTAAAACAATACAGCCATCAGCGCCAAGTAACATGTTTGTCGGTAGTTTTTCAAAAATTGACAAAAGGATCGATAACAAAGACGAAAATTCACATATCTTCGATTTAATTCAACCATCTGAAGTGAGCCAACCGCCGTGTTCTGCTTCCTGTTCTTGTAGCAATACAAAAACGGAAAGTTTGAAAATACAATACACGACTTCCCTATCAGCTTCAGACAAATATAATACGAAAACATCTAACTACGGTTTTGTCAAACTTGATGTTCGACCAACGCAAAAAGAAACAGACAACCAAAGTCAGTACAATTCTTATGAACATGATATTAAAGTACATTCAGCGCCAACAGACAAAATTGTAGAAAAATATACGGAATTTGTCAATGACTACTCGGATGAAAAAGACGCAAATTCTGTTAAAGAAAGTGATTTACTTACTAATGAACAAGCACCGACAGTATCAAATACAAATAAAATAAGTAACAGTAAAGTACCTGAAGATAATAAAACAGAAAAACCCGTTAAAACTAATAAGAATAAATTTGTTGTTGCTGATCTCTTAAAATTAGGGTCTTTAGGTATAAAAGGGTTATCACAATTGGCCCCGGTTATAGAAAAAATGACGGACACTTTTATGAAAAGGCAAGATACAAATAAAACAACAGCAACAGATATTAAACCAATAAAGAAGCTGACACCTTACAATGCTAATGAACGAGTTGACAGTGACTTAGATTTAAAGCATAACAATTTTCCAATTTACATACCAGTTGATGAAATGGAAACTTCTGAATCACAAATTGCCTTTACAAATGCTACTTTACATCAAAATTTTGCATGGGCTTCAGAATTTAAGCAACCAAAATCTCGTATAGCTCCTCCAAAAATAATTCATGAAAGTCCTTTAGTTAACGGTGGAATACCAATAAGTCCTGGTGAAATTATTACTGCAAATTCTGACGTGATAGTAGGTAAACCAGCTGTTGGAGGACCATTGACGTTGGCAGCGAGTGGAATTAAATTACAGAATCCCGTAAATCCTCCACCAATCGATAATTTTATGTCAAACAGTGAAACGTATTTAGTAGCAGAAAATTCACCTTTTAACGAAAAATCGGTTTTACCATTAAAAGTTGATGACTCATTTGACTTAAGACCGCCTGACTTACCAAAAGTAAAATCAAAGCCAACCAGAGATCAGCACAGACAATCAATTCATAATACGCAATATGTTCATCCGATTAATAAAAAGATTCCTTCAGTATTACTACATCAACAAAAAGTTTCATCTGAACCAGTTAAAGGAACATCTATAGGAAACCATGGCAGTATATCATTTATGGATTATTCTTCATCGTTAACAAAACCAGTTAAAAACCTACCTTTCGAACAACATGTCGATTTTCATCCTTCCAATAAAGGAAATCAAAAAGAAGAAAATATTATTGACAACAATCCTAGCGCCTCTGAAATAACAAGTACAAGTGTAACTACTGATGGGGAATATGCTGTGTCTATTAGTCCTGATTTAGTAAACAAACCGTTTCTGGTAGACATTCAACCTTCAAGGGTTGCTAATGTTATTATACCGCATGGAAGTTCCACAGCATTAGTTTTTGCTGGGTCATCAGAACCTCATAAAACTGGTGAATATATTGATGATCCGCTTCCCTATCCCGAACCTGGCTATTTTGGAAGTTTTAGTATAGATGCACCACAAATGACTTATGTTCACAACTTTGCACCTAACAATAAACCAATTTTAGTGAAACCAAGCAATCCGTCTACCTATCAGGGACAAAAATTAAGAAATGATTTCAAACCTAAATGGAAAGATACTAAACGACCGGCAGATTTCAATACTATGACCGCATCTGTTAGTAACCAGGAAATAAATATGCAAGTTGGTCCGCAGATCCCTTACAATCCTGATATTTTTAAAAGTGACGCACAAAAATACAATGTGGTTAGAGAAAACGATAAGTCTAAAAGTGGAAAAGAGGTAATTGACAAAGAATATGAAAACTATTTAGCAGTCCCTCCTCCTCCACCATCAAAGACGCACTTAAATCATGATAATCGTTTCGATAAAAACAAGTCCTACAATCAACGTCCTGTTATTCATTCTAAACCAATTCAAGACATGAAAGTGTTTCTAAACATGCAACATCCAATGTCAAAATCACCAAATCACGATCAAATGCCTCCTAAAGTTACTTCTGAAATTTACTTTGCAGTGCAAAATCCAAATAGTAAACTGATTCCTCCGTACAGGATTCAGTTACCATACACGCCTTCGTTATACGAAAACAAAAATGTGAATTCACCCGTCAATAATACGCAGTCAAATAAAAATTATAATTCTCATATTGATCAAGGTTTAATAGCAATGAAACCGGGGCCAAATGTAAATGCAGAAAATTTATCAAAGGCTGATGGTGAAATTAAGAATAGCGGACAAATGGTAACATTTGATACAACTTATACAACTTATAATGAAGCCAATAATGACAAATATAATCAAAATTTAAGTATGAGCTCAACAAGCACTCCTCAATTAGATCAATTTAATACTGACATACCTATAGGAACAAACGTTGCTATTAGAGTTGAAGACGATCCTTCTAGATATGAAGGTGTAGCAATACATAGTAATAAAAAACTTTCTAATATTTATGATAACCATGGACGTATACCCCCCAGAACTTTACTACAAAATAATCAGTGGAACAAAACTGAAGTCCCAAGTGAATTTATGTTCGTTACTACTTTGAATAATAATGTCATTGAAGGTCATATAAAAAAAGATATATATCCTTCTTTGCCACCATCATTTAATAGTCATGCAAATTTTCCCATGATAAGCGATTATACAACTTCTAAATACGATTTTGTTACACAAATTACAAGAGAACCCGATAATACTAAGGTGCAAGGCGATCAAAAGGGACCTGCAAAACTAATACCAAACGTTCCAACAAACTCACATAGTTGGTACTCCAGCATTCCTGTAATACCTGAGAATGGCAACAATTTGAATAGAATTAATAGTATATACGTTGAGGCAACAACAAGAAAAATCATACCTGTTTCGTTTGCTTATAATAAAGACAGTGTTCCAGAATTTGGAAAAAAAATTGCAGGCATTGGTAAACCTCCAGTTTGGCAGAATACCCAAGACTTTACAAGTAATTTAAGTATTGGGCGACCATTTTCTACATCGCAAGTAAATAAAGACCCAAGTACTAGTAGTTCAATGTTTACAGTTATTAAGCCTAACTACAGTGAAAATTACTTACATTCAAGTTTAGAACCTAAACAACCAGCGTATGAAATACCTATTAAAGATAATAGTCATGAAGCTAATACCGCTAAGATTGTAAAAAATAAAAAAGAGAAGTTAAAGCCAGTATATGAAAACTCCGAAGAAGTATACGACGGTGAAGAAGAGTTTGAACACAATGATAGTACAGATGGAGAAGTAAGCTTAGAGTCAATTAAGGTACCTGTTGTGACATATTCTAGCGAAACAGAAAATACTTCGTTAAGCTCAGGCGATATGAATTATCATAGAGGTCAAGGATTTCAAACAAACAGTCATTCAGTCAGTTATTACTCAGGAACTCAAACAGAAAAACCTTTTAGTACTTACAATAACAGTCAAGGAGTTCGATCTAACAAAATAAACCCAAATGACTATGTAAGGAACACATATATGAAGCCTAAACCTTTTACAATCAGTACCATAATACCTCTTGATCACCAATTACAGCAGCCACATTGGCAAATAAATCAATTAATGGAAAATTCTACTAACATATCTTACGAAGAAACCCTGGATCTAAATATAGGCGAAGAAATGAGTACTACACATACGCCTTCTTTACAAGCAACTAGTTCTAAAAAAGATAGTTCAAGAGATTTGCTTCAATTAGACCATCAGAATAGAACACAGGTAACAAATGAAACAGCTGATATAATTACATCTACCGTGCACATAAAAGATAAAAAACCCCTACTATTAGAGGTGACTGAAAAATCTGATTTGCTGAGCTTTACAATAACCACTGATTTAAACCACAATCAATCCAGTGATATTATTAATTTATCACCTCCTCCACCCATATTTGATTTTAGTTTTAAGCCCACAACAAAAGATGAGATTATTATGGGAATGAATCCACCACCACCGAGAACTCCACCTCCAAAACATATGCAAAGAGTGCCCCCAACTTCTCGCCCGAGATTACCTGATCGAAATCCTCCTCCGTATAGAACTATTCCACCTTGGATGTCTACCCAACGACCCAAGAAACGACCTGCAACTAAAGATGAAATATCTACATACAGGCCTACATTCGATTTAATAAACAAACACATTCGGCCATACTTCAATCGCGAACAGCCGTCATCACAGCTGCTTCCTCCTCCAATAGATAAACCTTCAAAAATTATAACGGCTGTAGAGATAGATATACCACCATCATCGGTATCTATATCATTAGATTCTAATATTGTTTTTCCGACACCCCTTTCTTCAGGTTGGATAACATCAACTAGCGTTGACTTTTCTTCAAAATTCAATTTTGCTCCAACTTCCATACATTTTCCAAAACAACCTGAAGCTTCTACAGCAGTAAAAATATTTGATACAATTTCAACCGAAAAACCAGATTATGTATATTCTTATGAAAGTGAATCTTCTATTGAAAATATTGGTAGCTCTGAATCAACATTACCCGAAATAAAAGCTAATATATCAGTCTCGAGTACTGAAATAAGTAAAGAACCTTTTACTGAAAATTCCGAAATCCAAACCAACAATATCGTGTCAGGCAATAAGATAAACAATCAGTTAACGAATAAAACGAAAGTAAATCCCATGGGGAATAGAAACAGGACTCGTAAACCTTTTCCTATTCACAGTGACGATAAAAAACCAAATACCGGTAAAAATAACCTCCATTCTAAACCTCAAATCAATATTACACCTACTCGAATTTTAAGTCGTCCGGAAATTTTATATCCGCCTAGAGTACCAAACCGAAAAGTTATAAAACCAATGCCGCCTAAGCCTATCATTTCCGTAGCAACTCCTGTTTTAGAAAGTTCAGAATTATCAATTATAGATGATTTTATAGAACCTACAGACGTGTTGAAACAAACTGATTTGACAACATTATTACTTTCTGAAACTCCTACTTTATTTGAAAATACCAATATTCCTACTTTACCATTAGAGAACAAGGTAAATAGTTCGAGTATTCCTCCTACACATCACGCAGGCAACGAAATAAAAATATCGGATGACATTATTACCACAAAGACAGAATTTAAGACTACTGTTGTTACTTTAACAAAAACGTTGTCAGAACCACCACAAACAGTTTCAAGTATCGGTTATTTTAATCTGACCCACACGTTAACTGTAACACATACAAAAACAAGTCTTATTAGCCAATCAGAAGGAGCAGTTACGCAAACGTTGGTGGTAACAAATACGCAGACATCGACTGTTGTTGATGTTATAACTGAAATCCACACACATGTGCAACCAACAACCATTGTAGAAACAGTTACCAAACATATTCCTATTCCGCAAGTTCGACCAACACCTATCCAAGAAATAAGGAAGACCAAAGTAGCACTGGATGATATTTCTATGTCATCTGAAGAGCACGATAATTTAAACATAAAAGATGCTGAAACAACAGAAAATATTCAAAAAATTGAACAGGATGGGGAAAATGATAGTGACACTTTCTTTGTGGTTATGAATAAATCACAAAACGGAGGAAAGTCCCCTCCTGTTAGTACAGACATCGAAACCGGTGACTACGACGGAATTACAAGAAATGAACAAGTAAATAGTAATGGTGTATCACAGGTTCTCTTCGGTGAAATATTGCTAGCTGGAACGCCATATTTGGAAACAACTAATGTCGGTCAGCCCATTGGTAAGTTTACCATTTTTAAGACCATCTATGCCCTCTATTTACTTATACACGTAACGATTGAGCCCTCGCTATTTGAAAATGTAATTATAATTGTGTAGCTATATTTGTTAAATCTTTAAACTTTGAAAATGATATTATATAATATGAATATATTTGTTAAACTTTGGAAATGACGTGTTTTTATAGTAGTGCTGAGATAACTAAGACTAATTATTTCGTTAAAATTATTGGTAATAACCGTTTCATTTACAGGATATGGTAAAGAATGTCAACCGGATTGTAAAGCTTCCCGAAATGAGAGATGTCAAAGAATTGATGGAATGATGAAGTGTGTTTGTAGGCCTGGTTTCGCTAGGATGTTCCCCGACAGACCTTGTAAACGTAAGTATAAAATATTAAAATTATTATAAACTTTAAGTACTTTTTCTTAAACATATAATTTATGAACAAAAATTAACGCACCTGTTTTTGTTTAGCAACATACACGTACTCAGTCAAATTAGCTCTCAAATCTCAAGGGAATGAACCTCTTAAATTCCACGAAAGCTTGTCAGATAATTCTAGTAAGCAGTATCACGCGCTGGCCGTGGCAACCCACGAAGGCATTAATAGGATGGTAATGCAGTCAGATTTAAGAGATGTTTACCATGGAGTACACATAACCGGATTCCAACCAGTGAAAATGAAAACAATAAATGGTGAGAAATACCAGGGAGTCATGAACGAATTCTATGTTCAGGTAATAACAGTACGATATATTACTCATATTCTAATATTTCATCATGTTTGAATCCTGAATAAGACACCGTTATCCCCTATTTAGTATTTATGGCCACTAGTTTCATAATAAAGTCTTCTCTTCTTTTTCATCATTTTTACGTATTAAACGTATCGGCATGCATAACTTGAAAGATTGGCGCGTACAACGCAGAGTTAACACCACCGTACTCCTAGTTCCCAACATTTTTCGAAAGCAGACTTCGAAGTTCAATTAGAAAAACTACCGCTATTCACGGAGTAATTACATACATATGAGGAAGATATATATAATAACTGGCAACGCCATTGAATTCATAACTCATAATATATTAACATTTTACATTGCCTCTAGCTACCTAATGATGAATAAAAGTTTTAACACATTACAAATAAAGAAAATTTGTAAGCAAGTTGTGACTAGATTTTAAATGAATCAATTAACTTTAGGACAATATACATATTTAAGCATTTTATTTGTTTAAGCTCTCGGACAACGCCCACGAGAGTCGATTGAAAGAAGTAATTGAAAAATACTTAAGAAATAACAACCACAGCCTGGGAGGAACCGATGTATATGCAGCTGATGAATTGATGGACAGATTGAATGTCAGCGGTATGATTTAGTTTTGATTTACGTTTAGAGCATTAAATTAAATTTGTTTGTTGATAATTTGTATCAATTTCATCTAAATGTGATAAGGGAACAGAAGTCATTGCACGTGTTGGTAAAGTATAGGTAAAGTTAAACACATTGTCGTACTGCTGGGCACAGGCCTACTTTTACTTGTCAGAGGGTTAGTCCACCACACTGCCAATGCATGTTGGTGGGCTTCACATGACCTCAAAATATTTTATTCCTCGGGCATGTAGCTTTTTTCCTGCGCTGCGGAGGACGTAGTAAAACAGCAATTAACAATTTCATTGGTGTCTATGGAGATCAAAACCAAGTTGTTCGCATGCTGTGGAATTTACGTGAAAGCTTCTGAACTACCGCCATTGGTAAGGTATTTTTCTTCTAGAGGGGTTCAAAAATGCCTAATACTAATATTTCAGATTTCGACGAATGTCTCAGCGCTCAGTTCCACGACTGTTCAGAACACGCGCAGTGCTTCAATCTTCGTGGAACTTATACGTGCAGTTGCTTAGAAGGATACGCGGACCTTAGTGTTAACCCGCTCTATCCAGGAAGAATTTGCTCCGGTAAGCCCATTTAATATTACAAAGAAGTATAAATATTGACTACTGTCTTACTGGGGTACTACTTTTGTTTCTAATTTTATAACTGACCAGTGTATACTATAACTCCTATTGAAATGTCTTTGAGTACAAAAATATTATTGTTCTTGTGCCATAAGCATCATGAAGTATTTAATGTCTTCTAGCGGAACCAGTTGGATGTGAACGTTGCAACTATCACGGTGCTTGTTATTCAAGAGACGATCATCGAGTACTTTGCGAATGCTTCCAGTGGTACACCGGCAGCAGCTGCCAAGTTAATCTCAAAGGTTAGTTGTTATGTACGACTTTTAGTAATAATACATTCCCAAAATTAACTTTTCTAGTTGATTTGAACTGATGTGTCAACATACGATTATTTAGAATAATTGTGTTGGCTTTAAAATATAACAGTGCGTCAAATACGAACATAAACAGAAAAGAATCGAAACAGTTCTCTTGTGTTCAATGTAGTGCCATAATCGTCCGATTGCAATTTTACAAGAAATTTTTTTTAGTCGTACGATATTTGTTCTCAATCTGTTGATATGTTCTATGAGTTATTGTCGAAAGTCGTGTTTAGTTACTCAGTGTGGTGTCAATCACGGTAAATAATTGAATTATTTTTCCTGTATATTTATTTGTTTCTACAGATAGTGTATGCGCAACGTTACACCGCCTTGTAGAATCGTCATGTATTGTATAGGCGACGTATTGCTTGCACGAAGTGCTTAATAAAACTGTTCTTATATATTAATATAGACGGGCTCTATTATTGCATATTGCAGTACATCATATAAATCTAGATGTCTCATGTGCAATGGAGAAAATCGTTTGTAATGAAGTGGACCGTTTTAAAAATAAGAAAGTGAAAAATGAAATTAACAGACCATTCTATTGAGTTTTTATTTAATGTGATGGATTTACAAGGAGATGACTATGAATTTTGGGTATTTTTGACCACAAAACCACGATTTTCAAAAGTGCACTACAACAGCTTGTATATATATGATAACTCATTCCTCTATCAGTATGTTTATAGTATATGTATGTAGTTAAGTATGTCACATATATTGTCTAACAAAGAGTTAATCACTCCTATAACAAACGTAAAAATGATGTGTCAATATATTTAGGATAACAATCTTATACATAACTTTAAAAAAAGTTCTTTAATGTAATTTGATTGTTATCGGTTTAGTTTTCCGTATATTAAATAAATAAAAGTTTAAATGTTAAAGTCAGGTGGATTTTTTTTTCAGTGGTGCTAATCTCCCTGGTGGTGCTGGGTGCATTACTCACGGTAGTATTGGCAGTGTGCGCGGTGGTTGCGTGTACCCGCCGACCACGACCACCTCAGCGCTCCATTGTCACTTGTATACAGGGAATGCCGAGCTTGCATCAGGTATGTAAAATTACAGCGTAGCTGCTTTAAAATGTGAACAAGCGGCACATTGAAGAAGGTTGTTTTTGAAGGTGTGTCAACTGAAATACTTTGTAAGACCTATCGTAACTAAGAAACTAACTACGGTATACCCAAAGAATTTCTATAGAAATAGAAATTCTTTGAGAATACCGTAAATCTAAGTTACAGCCAGAGTTTTATTGTTAAACTAGTTTGTTATTCTAACATAATTTCAAAGAACTAAGTCTAAGGTTGTGGCTTTTTGAGTCGAATGAGGATTATTACAAGCTCGAATGGCGTCTAAGTATTAAAAATTTCACAGTTTTTTTCCACCTGAAGGTGTCACATCATAATTGGATTAAAACATGTTGTCAGATTGTTCCACTCCTTTGCTGCTGAACTTCACATGTCTTCGAATATTCTTTTTTTATTTCTTAGACATGCTTTCTTCCAGGTATCTCACGATGTTTTCCTTCACCGCCGAGCACGATGTAAATCAGCACTTAAAACTGCAATAAACAATTAGATTGGTGCCGGCGGGGATTGAACCCGGATTTCTCGCGAAATTTAAAGCGAGCGCTACTTTAAAATCATATAAATCAAATCATATAAATCTTAGTTTTGTTATTTCCAGGGTACAACACCGTCTAAGCAGCGAGCCGATCGTAGAGCGCTGATAAACGATCGGACGGAATCAGGTGACGCTTCTAGTGTACAGAACGCGTCCTTACCGTATTTGCCATCTAAGGTGCGTTGCTTAAATATATTCCTTTTTGAGATTTTTTGACGTTTTTATACTCTTTCTGACTGGCTTTTGTATATTAACTTCTAGTTCTGGTTATTAAACTATGGCGCAGGACGGGATCATAGTGCCCAAGTGTATGCGCAAGCACAGGTGCATTCTCTATTACCTCACTCTCATAATTCGATGGGGCGGTTAACTAAAACGCCTAGAGAGGCGCAGAAGCTACGGCTTTACGTGCTTTCCGAAGCACGGGGGTGAGACACTGCCAACTTCCTGTCTCCGGGTAGCTACTGTGAATTTCTTGACAGAAAAAATCAATAATTGATTTTTTGACCCGACCCAGGATTCAAACCCAGGACCTCATGAATAATAGTCGCACTACTCCAACCACTAGATCAACAAGGCAGTCATATATTGACTATGTATCATCGGACAGTATTAATGCAGCACCAGTTACTACTGCAATTTTTCGTCGTTTCGTTGTCATCTTAATGTGCACGTGTTAGTATTCTGTGCTCCTATTAAATTTGGCAAGAACTCACAATATTTGACTGATGTGCTTTAACGTAAATAATGAAATGAATGCCACTAAGAGACGACTAATATTTTTGATTTGGGAATAGTATTGTAAAAATAGCAAGTTCGCCAATTCTTATTCAGAATAGAACAAGTGAGGGAGATAAAATAAAGCTCCTCAGAACTGTTACAAGTACATAGGCTGCACTAAAAGTATCGGGAATGGAATATTTCCACCGTTCCTGTCATATTAAAATCTTTTTAATTGTTAACTCCTTGGTTTTAAAAATCGAATATCATTTATTTATTTAAAAAAAGATTCTCGGTCTTGTCACAAGGTTTGGTCAAACTTGTTTAGTCGTTGAGAAAATGGAATTGACTCGAGAAAATTCAAGAGCGATGATTTATTATGACTTTCGA
>DWHP01003681.1:0-13178 GCA_018247895.1 Parnassius honrathi
AAACCTTCTCAGAAATGAGGGGAGGCCTGTGCCCAGCAGTGGGACGTATATAGGCTGTAACTTTACTTTTTACTTTATATACAGGCCTCTCTATAGATAACCTAATAGGTGTAATTTTGCCATGGTTGCCACGCTTGGGAGAAGGGTTGGCAACCGAAGTTTTTTTAAATCATTTTGAGCTGATATCAGGAACGTACTACTGCCTATCCCCTGCTTCAGTTTCTCTCTGTTACCTCTTGTGACACCCACGGGACGATATAGGGTAGCGGATATTCTCATACCGCCACTACACGGTTAAGTCGAAGACTTGAAACTGTAAATAACACAATAAATCACCTAAACCCAGGTTAAAATATCCTATAATAATGCTATGTTCCTTGTGGTAAGTGAAAAGGACCGTAGACTCATTGTGCTAATAGCGTGGCAATCCAACTTGTTCTTCTTCTTTTAATTTATGGCTTCTCTTGATAGAATTCTGCCAGAGTCATGTCAGTCGTGAGCATTGTGGTGATAGTTGTAAGTAAATAATAACTACTATTAAGAATTATCAATTTTAGGAATTCCAACTTAGCTCTCAGGCTGACAACGTATCTGATTTTGATTCTCAAGCTGTAATACATGTATATGTCTATGGGCTACACCATCTACTTACCATCAGGCGTGTGCTCGTTTTCCACCCTGTATTTACTATAAAAAGTTAAACGATTTTGGACTTCAAAATTTGCACCCAAAGGTCCTCATGTACATTGTATATATAATGTTTAGCATAGGTATATTTTCTCTTTGTAGTACTGTAAACGTCTTAAATATTAGTTTAAAAAATAGCAATCATTAATGTAGAACGTTGACCCATTTCACCTCTAACACTATTAACTCTAAGTTATTAAAGAAACAAAGCATGTTAAAAGTTTACATTAATGTTCCATTAGTTCAAAACTTTAGCGCGCTCCGTGAAACAAATAGCTAAAAAAAAAGAAAACGGTTTTAATTACTAAAAACGGCGTAGGTTCGTCGACCGCAAGAACAAAAGCCTTCCGCGACCCGTCGAACCCCTCGCGCGATCTTGATAGCCTATGTAACTCATTATATCCGATTTAATTTTATATTTCCAAGCGTCCATTAGGCCTCCATTCACGGGGCATCAAGTCAGCCCGTGTCCATGTGTGCACTAAAAAAACAAAAATGCGCACTCGTCGAGATTACTTCGCTTGTCTGTGGTCAACGTCACTCTATCCTTTTCTAACGCAACGTCTTTCAATCGATCATCTCTTTCGATCGGCCATAATAAAACATAATTGGTTTTAAATGGATAGGATTGGCGATGGGGAGAATAATAACCGAAGAAGCAATTTACAGTGGAGCGTACCTCACTTATTAAAGGTTCCCTTTTCCAAAAATTATTCTATGCATATTTATAAGAGGGCCTTTTTGGTGACCATAAACGAATGCCTAATTTTCTTTGGACCTCAAAGACTACGAGCTGCCGTAATGAATATGAATAGGTGTTTATTACTATGTTAGACATTTTAATAGACATTAGAATTTCACGCGTCGATGATTTTAATTTACGGTTACTGCTTCATGGTATATTTAAAAAAATTAGTAAACACCAACTGAGTTATAAAATTTACAATAGAAATACACAATTGTATAAAAATATGTTTCAACTTCCATAATCGTAAAATTACAGTAAAATACAATAGGTTACTGATAAGGTGATACCTACAGTATAAATTATATACGCGATTGGTCTTAAATTTTCTGAACCTATAATAAGAACTGCTTGTAGAGAATTTTCAGAAATGTTAAACTTAATACTTCAACTAGTAGTCTTTAATAAAATGATTATAATAAAGGACGTACGGAAACAAAATTCTTTCTGCACTAGTAACGGGCTAACACGATAAAATGAAATCGATTATAATACCGACGCAATATTAATCTATTCAATTCATCATCATTATCATTACTAAAGCTGCATAACACGGTCCCGAACCACCTGGATTCATCGACTTCCTGCATGTCTTTCCTCTGTTCAGTGGGGTGGGGGGCATTCTATTATTATATTATCATTTTGATAGTTACTTATTATAGTGATAGTGGATGGGTGTAAGAGCAGAGGGAGGCATAAGAAAAAATGGATGGATTCTGCTTGTAGCACCTGTAATATTAGAAAGGTGTTAATGAGTGGGGGCTACATTACAACGCATCGGTCGACTCGACCGGGGAAGTACCACTCTCTCACAGAATACCAGCGTTAAATATCTGCTTAATGCTGTTGTGTTTCGTATGTAGCCGAGCTTAGAGAACCGGAGACCCTTTTCACTGAAAACGAGGCATTTCATCTGCTGATAACAAATCTTACAATTTAAGTAAGTTGATTCCGTTGTAACCTTATTACCGATATGATCTTACGACATTGATATTACAACTTTAGTTTACTGACGATGAGTTGCGGAGGTCTTGTTAAATGCGAATGGACAAACTTTCTTTATAACAGAAACAAAAAGTAGACGCGTTAAATATGGCCCCTCTAAAAACTCTCGTTCAAATTTATGAAAACATGTAAGTATTATAATAATTTAAGTATGGATGAAGTATGTATATAACATGTTAGTAAATTGTTTTTGTGAACTAAATACAGCAATTAGGTCGTAATTGCGTAGTCCCCGCCTGCCGAGGCGCATCCGCAAACCGGATAAACTACTTGTGTACGATTTTTGTTTCTGAATTGAAGTTTAAAAATTCGCTCGTTTAACTCGGCCCAAGTCGAAACCATCTATTAGCACTGGCCGCAAATGTTAATTTATTTTTTTAATAAAAAATAAATTGTGTAGGCCTGAAAAATACAACCATAGCCAGTTTAGCGAAAAAAAAGAAAGAAACGCACCCCGACCGTTCTCGAGTCCTAAAGACCTCACTCAATCAGAAATGCGCCGATCAAAATGCAAATGTAGAAATATTTTATTCGTTTTGCGGCCGCGGGACGGCCACCATAAACCGCCAACAAATTATACATCGGTTTTACTTTTAATTGCTACGAACGAGCCACCGTCTTTGCCCACGGCATCTGAGCTAGTGTTACCATTCATATTTATAAAGGCACAATTGTTGAGGGCCACATTATGTAAAGCCGATTGTAATGATATTTATTTCATAATAATTAATTTGTGAAATAATTTATACGACTTGTATAGATTTATGACATGTTAAAGACAATGTTTGTTTTTTTTTTTTTTACTTTAAAACGTACAATTTTTCCGTATCATTATCACTGACAAAGTCTTGCCATTATAATGGAAGTCCATTGATGCTTCTGTCAAAGAAATCCTGGACAGGAGTCAATTAATTATTTAGAGATATATTTCGCCACATCATCAGAGATAAAATTTTCTCCTATAGATGACGAACATTAAAATGGGTAGGAACAAGATCTGACGGGCGCTATAGTTGACAGAGAGTTTACAGTTGAAACTTCTCTAATTTTCAGGCAATCCAAGTTCTATTCAATAATATAAATAAGGCAATGCATTAAGCAATGTGTGAGCTAATATTGTCATAAAGAAATAAAGGACTAGAGCACTTAACATTTCTCGGTTGTCTGATAGTGAGTCGCGCATTGATCTTAAGAAGCTACGATGAATAATTTACCTGGTGATAGGACTTCTTAACAAAGAGTCCGTCTGGTTAAGTACCATCCTCTCACACATTTCTGGAGACAAGCAGCAGTACGAGAACTGCTGAAATCCGCTGAACTGTATAATTACAGACTGTATTTATATGTATGATGGTAAGTGGACGCTGTGGCCCATAGACATCTACATTTATCCTCGATTAAAAATCATAACGCAAATGCGTTGTCACCCCTGAGGACTAAGATGGAATGCCTCGTTTCCAGTAAAAAGGGTCTCCGATTTTCTACACTCACCATACGAAACACAGCGGTATTAAGCTGCTATTTTACGCTGGTATTCTGTGAGAGCATGATCCTTCTTCTGTTGAACCGACTCATTCGTGATATAACCATAATGTGGCTGCAGCGTAGCCCTACCACGTATATCATTACATATTAGTCCTCAGAGATGACAACGCATCTGCGTTGTTCTTTGAAGTTGGCTGCAGATGTCTTTGAGCTGCAGCAGGCACTCAGCACCGGGCGGGCGGTAAGTTCGTTTATTTCATTTCTTTTCGAAATGCCGCCACGGATTACAGAGGTGATAAACAGTATTTTTAATCCAATTTGTGCTTACGTCATATTTTGACTGCAATCCTTGTTTGCGACGAACGTATGCAACTATCACACAAGATCCATTTTTCATCACAAGTGATATTCAAAGAATCCCCTTATATGATTGCTAATTCAGCAAATCACGCACTAGTGGCTTGTTACGTTTTCTGTTGTCCTTCAGTAAGTTCATGTAGCACTCGCTTAGCGATCTATTCCGTATTTTAACACAAATGAATCTATAACGCGCGAAGGCTGCTGCTATCTCTAACGTGATTTGAGTTGAATCTTATTCCAGTGTAGATTTCATTTTCAATTCGTCTCGACTTTTTCGGTCGTCCATAAGACTTGTTATTGATAGAATAGAATTATTTTATAGGAGAGAGGGCAAACGAGCATACGGTTCACCTGATGTTAAGTAACTACCGTCGCCCATGAACATCCGCAGCACCAGGGAAACTGCAGGTGCGTTGCCGGCCCTTTAGAAAGGAGTAGGCTCTTTTCTTATAATATAATTTTTTATTCAATATATCTTACATGTAATTATTATGAAAAGTCATATTTTATTTTAGCACTGGTTTGGATTAAACCTCTGTCCTGGGAAAAACCAGTAAGTTACCCAGCGGAACTTATTTTTAAATAAATTTTACAGTATTGAATGGTTACAAAATGTTTACAAAATATATTTTAGAAACAGCTTGGAAGCAACCACCTCATTCCCAGGGTTTATTTAATTCATTGAATCAACCATATATTCATTTATATTACAATAACTTTTTATACGGCTTTTGTTTCCTCACGATGTTTTTCCGGTTCCACTTCTCTATTTTCTGAGATATTAGTGCTGTTAGCCTATGCGGCTCTTACAGCTTCATCCGACTCAGAACTAATTAAAAAGGGAAAGGCATGCCGCCGAGCTCGATTACCCATTATTACCTCTTGGGAGTAGGCACATAAATTGAGTAGGTCACAAAATTATAGGAGGTATCTATATACGTGTTTAGCATCAACAAACAAAAACATTATATAAGTCGCGGTAGCTCAGATGCGCTTTCACAATACGCGAGCAAGCCGGGTTCGATCCCAGCCGGCACCAATGAAATCGTTCATTGCAATTTTAAGTGCTAATTTACCATGTGCACGACCGTGAAGGAACACATCGTGAGGAAACCTGCACATCTGAGAAATAAGCAAAAAAATATTTCGAAAACATGCGAGGCGGCGCGGCGGACGCTTTCTTGCCCTTAACCATCTCAGAAATGAGAAAAACCTGTGGCCAGCAGTAGGACACGGGCCTCCTCTCATTTCTCGTAGTAGAGGTGCATCATATATAAGCTGTAACTTTAACTTTTCACTTTAAACAAAAATATTAAGAATCGATTATTTATGAAAAAGAAAGCTTAGTAATGTGGCATTTATTAAAGCGCAGTCTGCATTTAGCATAATTATTAAACTTCTGGTCTGGCGTGTCAGGCAAAATGCGCACGAATGGTAGCCCTACCTTTTGTCCTTTCGCCCCTTCTGTTTTTGAATTATAGCGCGCGCACACGTGATTGGCCGGCGTGGAAGCGTTAACGTTCAGTACTTTGTATTTATTAATGTTGCGTTCAAATGGAGTACAGATAAAATCAAGCTATAAACGAAACACTTAATTGCAGTCAAAGCCACCACGGCGTATATGAATAATGATTGTTTCTGTTCTAATTCCTTTTAATATTATGAACTATATGCATAAGAAAATCAGGGTACCCATTCATATTTTGTATTAATATTTTATAGTTGTGCACTCTTGTTTTCATGTTTTAAAGAACGTGACGAAATAACATATTGTAATCTTCCGAACTTTGCCCAGACAAATTGGATCCATCATTTGACCTCTTGGTTAGTTGGACTTACCTTGTCGGACAATTTGTCCTATGGAAACATACTCGTCAAGAACCTCGAACAAAGCGCTTCTAACATCTACCGGCATAGGTATGATATAAACGTTACACAAGACCTTTGCCTTCTCCATCTTAAGACCATCCGTTAGGACTTGGGAGACACTATATTCTGTACTACAGAATATTGAAATATGAATAATAATTTAATTGACGAAATTATTAATTTTAAATAATTAAACGACATTTTAGTTGGTTCTTTGTTATTACGATTTGGCTTAGTCCACTCAGAAGTAAGGGTCAAATATTTAAACTTAAAAAAATTAAACTCTTAAACTACGGAGAATGGAATAATTTTCACATAATTTAATTGCTTTTAAAGTCGAGTCTAAGACAAATGTATAAAAGAATTAGCCTCCGGCTTCAGAATATATGTAGTATAATGTATAAATTATTGTATTCTTTTTACTTTTGATTTTTGATTTACGGTGATTTAGATCAGGAACTTTTTCCAAATGGCGCACTTCTTTTAATTTCAAAAACATTATTACGAGTTTCATCTTGTAACATATCCAGTTACGATTTTATTTTTAATTCTGATTCTAAATGCCATAAAAATACTTTCTCTACAACAACCATACATTACCTTTTGAACCTTCACTTTCAGTACCTTTCACGCTCTCGTGATAGAGTGGTAGAGCCCTACTGCAACTGTATTATTTATATAGTTGTAGCACGAATGGGTCAGCTAGACCTGGAAAAGACCACGCTCTCACAGAATGCCAACGTAAAATAGCAGCTTAATACCGCTCCGTTTCGTATGGTGAGTGGAGAGAACCGGAGACCCTTTTTACTCGAAAAGAGGCATGCCATCTTAGTCCTCACGGTTAACAACGCATCTGCATTTTGACTCGCAAACGAGGATAAATGTACATGTCTATGGCCCACAGCAACCAGTTACCATCAGGTGGACTATGTGCTCGCTTGTCACCGAATTTTTATTCGGTTACCTACTCGAAATACTTCGAGTAAATAAATCTCACAGAATACCAGAGTAAAACAGCAGCTTATTACTGCTGTGTTTCGTATGGTGAGTGTAGAGAACCGGAGACCCTTATTACTGGAAATGAGGTATTCCATCTTAGTCCTCAAGACGCATCTGCAAGTTCACTCTAGATCTAGATGTCTATGGGCCGCAGCAACCACTTTCCATTAGGTGGACTGTGTGCTCGTTTGTCATGCATCTTCTATTTAAAAAAAAAACTGGCGGTACATTTAGAGATTTTTGAAAATCATTGATTTACATAGCGGGAAGTTAAAAAAATTGGCGCCTGCCCAGGGTCCATAGTAAAACTATGTCAGTGATTTAAAAACGACGTGTTATTCAAATTTTCTTTTATGGAGACTATATACTGACCACAGATCGTGGAATCAACCTAAATATTTTAAATATAAGCCTCCAAGGAAAAGAAAGAAACATTCGACCAAGCCGGGCAATGTTAAAATCAAAGGATACCTAGCAAAACTTCGTTTGTAGTCAACGTCTTTATAAAATAAGGTGTATCTGTCTTTCTCTTACGTTCAGAAGATCTAAGTAATTGCAATGGACCAATTATTTGGAGTAAGTTCTCAAATTTCTTACATGATACAGAACTTGGGAAATAAAACTATTAAGTTACTATCGAGAACTGGGCTCTAGAGCTGATAATGGGCATAAAGGAATACTTAATACTTTTTTGGATAGGTCAGAACATCTGACCATCAAGATGAAAGGAAATCTAATAGAATTTGCCGTTGACGTCATGAATTACTTTATTTAATAAATTAATTCATTTTTATACTCTTTATTTTAACAGTTAAATCATTTATATTACCCGTCTTTAAAGCACCACATATAGAGGAAACCAAGGTAATAGTAAGAAAAAATGTATTTATGCTAGCAATGCTTTTAGCATTACCAATATTTTCTTTAAACACTAGTGACAAGCTGAAAACGCTTGTGTTAGGAGTAGCTAACGACATTGGTCTAATAGTCCAATATAAATAGCCAATTAGCACTAACACCGTCACGAAGTCAAAATGTTAACTTATAGACTAGAATATATAGAAAGATCTGAATATAATTTAACAAGCAATTCCGGTAGCTGATAAACGTTGACTAATGACAAAGTCCGTCATGTTTCCGTTACAAGAAAACGCTCGAGGTAATTGATATTAAATCGTAAGAAACAGTGTTCCGGATGGTGATTATAAATTTCATCAGTTAAAGTGATATAGTTTTACGCTCATTCAGCCTTAGTTTATATTAAAGGAATACATAAGACGAATTATACAGCAATAAGTCGTAAAAATCGTAAATTCAGCAGTTTAGCCGTATAGAGAGGGGTAGCATTTTGCGCGAGGCGATACGCGAGGCTATTAAAATTAAAAATCCTAATTTCAATAGAGAAGATGGATGAGTGCCATCTGCTTGGGATCCTATAATTAACAAAATTAAATCCAAACCCAAGCATACCACCGCAAGACTTCTACATACTGTAGGGTCTATTGTAAGGCTAACTATGATATTAGGATGTCAAACATCTCAAAATAGGTTAAATAAACGCGATAAAATCCCTATAAATATTTTTTTAATGTGAGTGTTCACGTAAATTTAAGAAATCATTAATAAATCCGATATGTTAGACTGGTGATAAAAATTAGCTTTGTGAAGGTATGTACTTGACGCTCACCAACACGCCTGCCTATGCTCATGCCTAGGGCTAGCACGGTGAGTACAGTTTTAAGAAAGTACTCTCTGATATTTAGTAGTATAATTAAGGGTTGGATTATGCGGACCAGAAATAAAATGCTGAAGTGAAAATTATTCAACACATATAACCTTTAAATAACAGGACCTTCATATAAATAGTGCTCAAAAAATTTTTCCTGTAAATTAATCATTACGCAATCTAAATAAACTTGTTTATAGGGTATCATACAACTTATATACGTAAAGATAATATTTCTATTAATAATTCCCTTTATGTTTAATAGAAAACCACTATAATAGGTATGGCTATTTATAAAAAGTCATTAAATAAGTCAATACAATTTATTATGTGAATATTATCTATATAATTTACTCTGTTTCAGTCATTGGTTGTCATATAACTTCTCTGATGATTTTTTTGTAACATTATTTATAAACGCACTTACTATACAAGGAAATGTCAAAATAAAAGTGACATTATGACTGATTATGACATAATCGTTTTACGGCTGTCACTGTGCGCGTGTTTATTTTCGTAGTAAAGAAACAAACTTTTTTATTATTTACTTTGAATGTGAATACCAATTTAATTACGCTGTGATAAAATATAAAACAATGCCTTATACTATGATTCGACATTTACGACGAACGGTGCTGTTAACTCAACAAATACGACTCGAAAGCACTATGACCAATCTAACTCATGAAGATTACGTTTTCCGACCTCCCATAACACAATGGAGTAAAATCATCAGAGAGGCAGAGAAGATTGTTGGCTATCCGACGTCATTTATGAACTTAAGATGGTTACTGAGCGATGAATTTGCTAATATGGCTATGCATTTGCGCAAAGTTGTAAGTATATAACCTTTCCATTAAAGTTCTTGTAAGCCCCAGAAATATTAAACATTTAACATATAACATATTTGTATATCTTCTTAAAGTTTTACTTTGATTTTTGCCACCTCTCACACAATATTTATACCTTACTTTTAACATTAGAGTTCCTAGATTTTATTAGTAATTACAATAATTTTATTACTTTTAAATATAAATAACTATAGTAGGAAAATGTTTACACTTGTTACATAAGTGACATTGCCAAGGTTATTAACATCATTATAGCAAGGTTGTTTACTTCTTAACATTATATTAGTTACATTTTCAATGCAATATGTACCTTTGCATTTTTGTGAAAAATAATTGAGAATAAACTTGGTATATTAGCATACCATGAAAAAAAAGCTAATGGAATTATTGTGTTATAGTTATTAATATTTAGTGTTATTATCCATTTTACATAAATAGTGTGTGGCATGAAGTCTTTAGTTATGTTTTATCACCATCAACTGCATCATTTGTCCATAAAAGTCAATTACCGGACATAGCCTTCATCAATTCTAGAGAGAAACACTTGTCTGGGCAATAGAATTGGCATAGTATCAGAACATGAAATGAGATGGTTGTATTGCAAATTGTCGGAAGCTATGGAATTTTTTTTAATTAATTCTACTATAGGCTAATTATTAAGCTGATGGATAAATTATTTTATTATTATTTATCATGCTATTTCTATTGTTTTTTAATTAAAAAACAAACTAGTTTTCGCTGACTAGAACTGGATGCAGCTGGTTGGGGTTAATTATAATTAGGTTGTTTTTATAGAATAAGGGTTACAAACAAGCACACGGTTCACCTGATGGTAAGTGGATGCTGTGGCGCTTAAACATCTATGTCTATCCTCGATTAAGAATCAAAACGCAGATGCATTGTCACCCCTGAGGACTAAGATGGAATGCCTCATTTCTAGTAAAAAAGGGTCTCCGGATCTCTACACTCACCATATGAAACACAGCAGTACTAAGCTGCTATTTTACGCTGGTATTCCGTGAGAGTGTGGTCCTTCCCCTATCGAGCCAACCCATTTGTGCTACAACCATAATATAGCTGCAGCGTGGCTCTACCACTTATAAAATGTATTCAATTTATTCATTATACTCTAATGCCAGTTCAAATGTACATAATACCTAGGCTTAGTTTGTTTTACTCTAGTATAAATAAATTTTGGCCCTTAGGCGACACTAGCCCTATCTAACCTACTGTCAATTTGTTTATTTTTTTAGGTTAACAGTAATCATCCCTTAATGAAAACAGCAAAATCAGTATTATACAATGAACACAATAATCTTCAACCATGGGGTCTGATTATATTGCTTCTGTCCAAAGCTGTTAACCCAACAATGTCTTCACTGCAAGCTAACAAAGTAAATGAAAGTCAACGGCAATTAGCAGAATTGACAGAGATGATTCGAACAGGACACTCTATACACAAAGGCCTTCTAAACATACCGATAGGGAAGTACAAAGATTTCGATACAGAATTATTTGCTAATAAAATTGCAATTCTTATTGGTGACTATTTGTTAGTAACTGCCAATGGAATGCTAGCTCGTCTGAAAAACCAAGACCTATCCTACTTAATATCAACAGCTTTACGTGATTTAAGTGAAGGAGAATTCTTTGGGGATAGGGATGCCCAAAATATGCCTTTGCCTGGAAAACCATCAAGCATGTTAGGTGCCTATGAAATTAACAGTGATACACTTCCCTTTGATGTGACTAATGTGTTAGGATCACCTATGAAGGAGTGGACTTTACGGACATTGTATAATGGTGGTAGTTTGTTTGGTCGGGGTTGTGAGGGTGCAGTATTATTAGCAGGTAAAGGAAAAGACAAACAAGAGAAGGCATATTTATTAGGCTGCCATTTATGTTTAGCTTGGCAGGCTGCCAGTGATATCCAGAAGTTCACAACTGACAATAAGGAAACATTTTCATTAGTGAGTGCTCCAGTTCTGATCGCATTGAACCAATCACCACAGCTTTATGAAGAAATAGAGAAAGCAACAAATGACATAAGGGAGCTCGATTATGATGCTCTTAAAAATAGTATCTTAAAAACAAATGCCTTAGAGGAAACTAGACATCTATTTTCAAAAAATTCAAAATTAGCTATGAAGTATGCAGACACCTTTGGTAACTGTGAATCAATCAATACTATAAAAGGTTTGATTAAGACATCATTATAGCACAAATTGTCAAATATCATATTATAATTAAGGGGAAATCCATACCTTTGAAGCTGGTCATGTAAAATCACAGTAATATTAATAATAAGTATTATTACGATTTCGGTGTATACAATGTATTGGATTTTACTGTGAATAAAAAAAGTGAATGCTTAAAGCCTACTAAAATACTATTAAAATATTTATGTCCATGCCTAAATATTTTTCAAGTTTATTTTTGCAAAGTAATTATTTTAGGTTTGAAAAAATAAAAAAGCTATTCATCATCATCATCATCATTACAGCCCTTCACAAGTCCACTGCTGAACATAGGCCTCCCCCAAGGTGCGCCACAAAGCACAGTCCTGAGCCACCTGCATCCACCGACTTCCTGCATGTCTTACCAGGTCGTCACTCCATCTAGTGGAGGTCGCCCTACACTACACCAACCTCTCGATGAGGCTGCCACTCAAGAACTTTTTTCCCCATCGGTTGTCAGGTCTTCGAGGTATATGGCCGGCCTATTGCTACTTGAGCTTACTAATCCGATGGGCTATGTCGGCCACACTGGTTCTATTGCGGATATCCTCATTTCTAAGTTTATCACGCAGAGAAACTCCGAGCAAAGCGCTCTCCATAGCCCGCTGAGCGACCTTGAGCGTCCTCTTACGGCCAGCAGTGAAGGACTACCTCTCGGATCCGTAAATTATCACTGGTAACATGCACTGATTGTACAATCTAGTTTTCAGGTTTTGAGGTATACCTGACGAGAAAATGCGTCGTAATTTCCCGAACGTTACCTAGCCGAGTTGAATCCGTCGATTGACCTCCTGGTCGAAGTTGGAATTTGTCGTAGGTATACATAATCGTCAGCAATTTTGAGCTTAGTGCTTCCAACAACTACCAACATAGGTGTGAAATGGACATTGCACATGATCTTTGTTTTGTCCATGTTCATCTTAAGGCTAATCCGTTGGGAAACACTATTGAGGTAATTGAGTGTAGATAGTGCTTAGGTCCTCCAGCGGTTCTGCCATAAGGGCTATATCGTAGGCAAATCGAAGGTGAGTGATGTACTCGCCATTGATATTAATACCGTATCCTTTTTCAGTTCGGTCGCTTGAAAACGTTTTCCAATGCAGCGGTGAAGAGTTTCGGGGATACAATATCACCCTATCTTACACCTCTCTGCAGTTAGATAGGTTTCGTACTCTGGTTCTGTACTCGGATAGCCATCGTAGCCCTACTGTACA
>DWHP01003682.1:0-13178 GCA_018247895.1 Parnassius honrathi
CCCACCTCCTGCCTGTCTCCCTCTGTCGCCTCTTACGACACCCACGGGAAGTAGTGGATATTCTCACCCGCCACTACACGGCACATATATTATATAAATTACGTGTCACGTTGTTTGTCCGCGATGAACTCCTAAACTACTTAGCAGATTTTAATCAAATTTGTACATCGTGTGCAGTTTGGTCCAACTTGAGAGATAGGATAGTTTTTTTTGCCCATGAGTGAGCAACAATTTTCTTTGCGAATTTAAGGATTTTTAATAGGACATGACAAGGTAGTCGAAAAGGGCACAACAACGTCCGCCTGGCATGCTAGAAGCTACATATAAAGATAAGGATGTGCCGTGAAGTCACGGTTAAGAATATCCACTAAACCATATCTTCCCGTCGGTGTTGTAAGAGGCGACAGAGCGAGACAGGCAGGAGGTGGGCAGCAGCATCTTCGTGATAGCAGCAATTGTACAATAAAAAATTGCGGTTGCCAACCCGCTTGCCAAGCATGGCAACTATGGCAAACATCCCCATGAGCAGTCCTGCTCTTCCTGGATAATGGCCGGGCAGGTGGTGTTAACAATTTCAGGTGGAAGTTCGGTTACCACCTAAGACGACTCGACCTGGCAACATATAACTCACGCACTCTGAGGACTGATGAGAAGATCCTGGAGCTGGAAGAAGAGGTGGACAAATTGCGCTGGCATGTTATAGGGTTATTCGGGGTCCGAAAAGAGGAGGAGGACACGATAATCCTCGAATCCGGCAACTTGTTCTATCATCGAGAGGGCGACCATCTGTCCCAAGGAGGTGTCGAATTTATCGTCCACAAGTCTCCGTCAAATATTGTCGACGAGGGTTGCGTACCTGATACTCAGAATCACTAAACGGTATTCGCTGAAGGTCATACAGGTTTACGTACTAACCTCGGCACATGATATCTTTAGAGCCATGTATTCCTCCAAAACCCACTATACGGTGTCAATGGGAGATTACAACGCAAAACTACGCACAAGAGATAGCGGTTAGCTGAAGGTTGGGAAATTTGGAATAAGGTAACGGAACTCAAGGGGCCAGCAGCTAGCCGATATCACGGAGAAAGAGGGATTCTTTACGATGAACTCGTTACTCTAGAAGCGGCCCCACAGGAATTGGACCTGGACGAGCCTCGACGGTTCGACAAAAAATAAGATTGACTTTATTATGATGACCGGACGCTAACTGAACAGTGATGTCTCAGTGATCGCGAGGGTGAAAACTGGCAACGATCATCAACTGGCGAGAGGCACACTGAACCTAAACATTAAGTTTGAGAGGTCTCGTCTAATAAAGTCAACGCTCCATCACCCTCGTGCGCTAACCCAGGATCTCGAAAACTTTCAGCTCGAATTACAAAACCGTTTTCAATGCCTAGAAGACTGCAATATAGTGGACGATACGAACGATCACTGGTGGAAACCGTCCATTCAGTCGAAACTAAGTTCTGCAAGATCCACCGCTGATGAACACAAAAACTCTCCGATCACACTCACAATCTTACGGCAGTTATATGGGAAAGAATTTAGAGTCTCCAGCAGATTTGGTAGCATACATGCAACTGAACAGATAGATCTTAAAATATATGTGGCGGGACGTACACAAGTTTAATTGAAGAAGCAATTGAGCGGAACCGGGGCTGCAAAGTCCTTGCCAGAGATCTATTTGCCAGAAAGAGCCAACTGTCGCGCTGAAGAACTGAGTGCGGCAGCATCATTTTCAGGAGACCTGAGATTTTGAGTGAGAGTGAGAGGTTCTACGAACAGCTGTACACATCATCGTTGGAGCCACACGCAAATGTGAGTAACGATCCAAGAGCAAGTCTTATCCGACACTATTCCGATGATATCCCGGATGCCAGTCTGAGCGAGATTAGAATGGCTCTCCAGAACTGTATGATCTACAGAAATATATGAACTCTAATATCCTAGTGAAAAAAGTATAATACGTCACGGAAACTTGGCCACGCGTGAACTTGCTGATTATTTGTACTGAAACGTTTTTTTAACAGTAAATGAAGGGTAGATTGATTCACACATGTTCAACTGGATTTAAGTCTGGGCTACGAGCTGGCCACTGTAATTTTTATAGTTCAACCTCTACCACCTCTACAACCAGATATTCCTCTACACAATGTGCGACGTGTGGGTGTGCATTATCGTGCATGAGAAGGAATTGGTCGTATCCAATGAACCCAAAATAAGGTATTACGTGCTCCTGAAGAACTTCCTCGACGTATCGAGTAGCTATGAGCCGATTATCGACGATGACTAACTCTGTACGTGCGTCGGAACTTACACCTCCCCATAACATTTTTGAGTATCCATGGAACCTCACAGTTTGCGTGGTGGCAATGGGTAGAAACCTCTCTCCTCTTTTTTTCCACACTCGTTCTCGACCGTCTGGAGTACGTAATGCTATTAGACACTCGTCTGTGAACAGTAACTCTAGCCAATCCAATTGATATGTTCAATTGTAGTTCACTTCATTCAATCGTCTTGTCACCGTACGCTTACTTGTTAGTAAGCGTTAACGCCTCTTGCGATTTAGAGCCGCTGTATCTCAACAGCGGTCAGATAGCGGTTTCTCAAAATCTCCAGAACAATAAAACGATCGGCCCAGACCGATGTGCACCTTACGCCCCCACCGTCTGGCCTGCGGGTGTAGCGGCCTGTCTCCTGGTATTGTTTTAGTGCATACTACATTAAGGACCGCGGAACGTTAAGCACAATATCAACTTCACGCTGTGTCAGCCCTTGGTCATTTAACAATTAATGCTACTGCTTGTGCAACTTGTGCCAGTGTTAATGGCATTTTTATTGGTTTTAAAGCACCTTTAGTTGAGAGACGAGATCACATTAATTCAATAACCTCACAGTAAAGTTTTTATAACACACAAATTTAAAATGTAAACTTAGTCGCTAACCATACAGGTTATATATTATAATATATAACCTATAACCCGCTTATTATAATATACAGCCAATATAATATGATCCACGGCTGTGTATAGGCATGCAATGTAATGTATATATAAAAAAGGATATCATTGTAGGCATTCTCTTCCTTCTTGGAGCGGGGAAGAGTCCATAGTGCCGTCCTGACGCGATTTTTCTCTTTACTTTAAAATTTGGAATTAGTAATATAGTGTGTATTATTAATTTATGTTTTTATTCACCAAGTTAATAGGTACTTAAAATGAGACAAAATTCTTATTTTATATCACAAGTTTTTTAATTCCGTATGCAAATAGCGTTAATAAAATTTCATTTATATTGGACATAGTTAAACGAACATAATAAAATTTAATTTGCCGTAAAGTTAGTTTTGCCGTTTGCCGACAGATGTCACTGTTCACCGTGTATCTACTATATACTCTTTATATACTGAGTCATAGATAATATACTATACTGAGTAAATAACTCATCTACCAGCGCACGAACTTAACCTAAACCACTTAAAGAAATCTAAAGGAGTGTAGCTACCTTTTATGATGCAGAAATCCGCTATGAAATAATTTTTGAAAATTCGATCCCTAAGAGGAGTATAAGGGTATTACAGTTTATTATTTTATTAAAAAATATTTTACAAGGCGATTGACTCGATACTTACTGAGAGCACTGTATTTCACGATTTCAAAATAGTACGTTACGGTTGAGGGGCAGGGACAGAGGCTGTGCAATTTGTTTTGAGATAAAACATTTGAGTATTTCTAAAACGAAAATTAGGACAATAACGTCCTTCTATTACGTAGGCATCTACTAAGAAAGAATTTTTGGCAAATTAAAATCCTTAGATAATAAAATAAGGTTTTTAAGAATCTTTTTTTACGGAATAATTTATTATTTGTATAGGGAAAAATTATAAATTGATTGTAACTTTAAAATTAGTACGAATACTTTAGGGTGAAAATAATGCAATGAGTTTTTTGTTCATTTTCCTAAAATCTAAATATAGGGGAGAAATTGAGTGACATTGTAGTCAAGATCAGAATGTTGGTAAAATGTTGTTCAAAAGCCGTTGCAATATCGTCGTCTGATTTCGTTATATTATTGTTAATATTTAATTAGAAGTTTGAGTTGTGTAGTTTCATCCTGCCAGTTTCATTATTGATTATACTCCAAGTCATTTTCATTTTATTCGAGGCATTCTTATTATTATTTTTTAAACACAAAGACTTGGATGTTGAACACACTGTTTTAAAGATTTTGGAATATTTTTTACATAATCTCTAAATGAAACACTATGATTATAATATGATCTTTCATTGTGAAGGTCATATAACTTTTGTCTACCCCTATAGATTCCTACTGTCGCCCACACATTAAACGATTTGCGACTGTCTAAAGATAGTGTGTTAGAAGTAAATATATTATCAAATTCAAGACTTTAATGAGCCATATAAATAGTTAATATTATTTTTACGTGGTTACTGTTGCCCATAGACATCTGCATCTATCCTCAATTACGAATTAAAATGCGGATGCGTTGTCACCCCTGAGGACTAAGATGGAATGCCTCGTTTTCATTAACAAGGGTCTCCGGTTCTCTACACTCACCATACGAAACACAGCAGCCTTAAGCAGCTATTTTACGCTGGTATTCTATAATAGCGTGGGCCTACTCCGGACAAGCTGATTCCTGCTACAACTAATATAGCTGCAGCGTGGCTCTACCACGTACAAATATTCACAAGTAAGTGAATTTCGGGTCGAAAATAAATATTAGTTTCTTTTATCACGTCCAAACCCGATGGTAAATAGCTATTGAACAGATGTGTTGACATTCTAGAAGACTGCTGGTGATTATGCTGAGAATAAATGCTATATGGGTATATTGATCCTATGCCTTTAGCCAACCAGACTCATTAGCGGAAAAGGATACAACCTAGTATTTTCTTCTTTTTCGCCAGCTAGTAAAATTCTTGCTCGATATGAGCCCCTACCGTCGTAGGGAGGATATGCCTTAATAATCGTCAAACTTGGTACAGTGGCGGTGTACGAATATACACAGCCCCAAATCGTCCCGTATGTGTTATAAGAGGCAAAAGAGGGAAACTGAAACAAGACATAGGTAGCAGCATCAGGTCACATACGGGGGTAGCCTACGTCTAGCAGTGGACTTTGATAGGCTGGGACTGATCGCAGTATCAGAGGTCTTACACCTTTGCACTGCTCTGGTTATGTTTGTGGATTTTACGTCCGGCTTTAACTAGATGATTATCATCATCTATTGGAATCCATATAATCTTTCTTGAATTTAATGTAGCCTCCTTTAAAGATGGAAAGCAGGATGGAAAAGAACGGTGGATTCACTTACGCTGCTACCGCACTGAGAATCACCTAGTATATATTATAATATCGTTGAACCTACAATTAGTAGGTCAAAATTAATTATGAGGGTTTTCTGACAAGTAATTCTGATCAGCAGCCAAGAGTCAGGAAGTTGGCGGTGTTCACGTGTCTGATCTCTCTCTCTTCTCCCAAGATAAACATCTACAAAACAAAGCCCAACAAACAAAAGTGCAACGTCCATGTCACCTATGTCTATGCGATAGTTGCACGTAGCACTACTATCGCAGTTGTTGACAAGTATGTATAACTGAGAAGTCCAACTTCTACCGCAAGGTCAATCAACGAATTCAAGTCGGCTGGGCCGCGTTCGGGAGACTACGACGCATCTTCTCGTCTCGTATTACTCAAAACTACAAAACAAGATTGTTGACTTATGGATCTGAAACGTGGTTCCTCACTGTTGGCCATGTGAAGAAGCTTAAAGTCGTTCAGCGAGCTATGGATAAGGCTATTCACGGGGTTTCAATGTGCGATATACTCAAAAATGAGGATGGCAGTAGAATTAGAGAACCTGACATAGCCCAACGGATTAATAAGCTGAAGTGACAACAGGCCAGCCATATAGCTCGAAGGACTGAGAACCGATGGGGGAAATAAAGAGAGGTTCTTGAGTGGCACTCACAGACAAAGTGTAGCGCGTCCCTCCTAGATGGAGTGAAGACCTGGTAAGGTATGCAGAAAGTCGATGAATGCAGGTGGCTCAGAGCCGTGTTTTGCGGCATTCCTTGAGTCTATATTCAGCGGTGTGCTTGTGAAGGTCTGTAATAATGATGACGATCAATATTGATAGTTGCGTTGAGGACAAAAGAATTGTTTTGAGACAATGTGTGGATACTGTTGAGATTGACATTAGTTGTTTCGGTAGGTTCTCATGTCTTTACTTACTATCAAATAAGATACACAATAGTGTTACTGTCGTGTATCAGCGGCATATAGGCGATAATTAGAAAATTTTATATGTCTGTGTAGGCATGCTCCGAAAATTTTAAATATGACTGGACTAAGTAGAGAGATTTGAGGCAGGTTGCGCTAAACTCACTTGAGTCTTTGTCGTCAGCTACCATCGTTTTTCTCTATTAGCGAGAAAACTTTGAATAGTTTTGAGACGACACGTTGATGTGATTCCAGCCGTCAAATTTCATGAACACACATTGCGTGAAAACTCACGATACCACCAACACCATCTGAATGCTTGGCGGTCCACCACTATGCGTTTTACTAGTAGTATCCTTCCTTGTACAACCTCATTGTGGAATCGTTTACCACCGGTGATTTTTACGAACCAATACTACTCGTACCAGGTGACCTTCAAGAGAAGAGCTTACTCCTTTCTAAAAGGCCGGCAACGCACCTGCCATTCCCCCGGTGTTGCAGTTGTTGAAAGACGGCGGCAGTCACTTACCATCAGAACCACTTGCTCGTTTGCCCTCTCTTCTTTAAAAAAGTGTTCTGTGAGAAGTGATAGCAACTCAAGTTAGCTAAAAGTAATGCAGGTTAAAAACAGCCAAACAGTCGAAAAAAAATCTAGTTATATCAATATATCATTTACCCATCTCCATGAAAACTGTGCAGTGACCACTGCGGAAACTCGACTGGAAATTAGATATTCTATCTTTAGTTTCTAAGTTGATCTGCACTTGATTTAACACTACTTAAAAGACGTCTTTCCATATATGAAAATATTTCTTAAAGTAGAACAGTTATCTGACGAATATTTATTAATAGTAAAAGTATCGTTTTATACCTGACCGCGGAAGTATCACTCTCTAACAAATTATTAGCTATAAATCGCAGCATGGTACTCTCTACATCGAGAGAGGCTAATGTACTGCAGTGAATTTCTAATGGCTGATGTATGATAAGTAACATGAGCTGCTGCGTTTTATGTGGTGAGTGAGAAGACCCGGAGAACCCGAAGCGGAGTAAAAAAACGGTAACAAGGCATTTTGCCTCAATCCTCAGGTGACAACGAATCTGCAAGTGGATTCTAAATTGTGGTTAGATGATATGGATATAGATAGATATGGACCACAAAATCTAATTATCATTATTTGCTGGACTGTGTGTTCGCTTCTCAACATTTATAAAATCATAAAAAAATATTTACAAATTAAAAAAAAAAAGAGTAATCGAAAACACTGGACAAGTTTCAGTTTTGCGTTGACACTAAAATGAAAATAATTTAACGAAAATTTTCAGTCCGGAACGTTCCTCACTGGACGATCCATTTTGGATTGATTCGTGGATTGTACTACTCAGAACTGGCTGAAGAAAAATGCGATCTCTGCCGCCCCGCTCCGAACCAATCTACACCGAATTAGTCAATTGGACTCCCGCTATGGTGTCATATCTGCAGTAATGGCGTCAAATTGTCGTGGCAATTGCAATTGCAACCTATATTCTTTAAAAATATTTACGACAAAATCACAAAAACGAAAAATATGATTCTGGATGAGAACGGTGTATAAAAACCAGTTCGAATATCGTTGGTATACGGCTTTAGAAAGAACAGCTTATATTATAATAATAAATTCGTGAGCTATGTCGGTTACTCTAATTCTAATGAGAATATCCTCGTTTTCAAGTCTATCACGCAGAGAAACCTGTCCATAGCTCGCTGACCTTGAGATTCATACGGCCGGCAGTGAAGGAGCACGTCCCAGATCCATATGTCACCACTAGCAACACGCACTGATTGTACAATTTTATTTTAAGGTTTGTGTGTCATATGTGTCGTAATCTCCCGAACGCTGCCCAGGGGAGTTGAATCCGTCGATTGACCTCTAGATCGAAGTTGGAGTTACCGAAAGTCATACAACCAGTCGGACTATTTGTCCCAGGTAAACATACTCGTCAACAACTTTGAGCTTAGTGCTCCTAACGACAACCAGCATAGGTGTGATATGGACGTTGCACATGGCTTTTGTTTTAACCATGTTCATCTTAAGACCTATCCGTTGGGAGACACTTTTGAGGTCATTGATTTTAGTGCTTAGGTCCTACAGCGACTTTGTCTTAAGGACTATATTGTCGGCAAATCGAAGGTGAGTTATGTGCTCGCTATTTATGTTAATACCGTATTTAGTCCCATAGCTTGAAAACTTCTTCCAATGCAGCGGTGAAGAGTTTCAGGGATATTACATCTCTCAGCAGTTGGATAGGCTTTTTACTCTGTTTCTGTACTCGGATAGCTATCGTAGTCTTACTGTACGTATACTCTAGCACTTCGATATACCGAGGGTCAACTTGGCAAACCTGAAGGGACAGCATCGCCCAAATTTCGACGGAATAAAATGTTTCATCACAGTCCATATACGCAAGATAAAGTGGTATTTCATTCAATTTGCCGGAGGGTATGTATGTGGTCTATAATGCTAAAGCCTTTTAGGAAACCAGCTTGTTCGGGAGACAGGAAGTCGTCGAGTCTGCTTGCGAGACAATTTTGTAATGACTCTCGAAAACAGCACGTAGACGTCGCTCAGAAGAGAAATCGGTCTGTAGTTCTTCAAGAGAGCGTTGTCGCCTTTCTTGAAGAACAAGACCACCGCACTTCTACTCCACGCCTCCAAAGTTATGTCACCATGGTGGACGGAGTTAAAGAGATTCTGAAGGACTTCAAGTACTAGTTTTCCACCAGATTTCAGAAACACCGTTGTAATTTTATCTTCACCTGAGACCTTGCCATTTTTAAGGTGATAAAGAGCCATTCTAATCTCGCTCAGACTGACGAGACGTCCGGGATATCATCGGTGTTGTGTCGGATAAGACTTGCTCTCGGATCGTTATACACACTTGCGTGTGGCTCCTTCGATGACGTGACATGAGCAGCTGTCCATACAACCTCTCAATTTCACTCAAAATCTTAGACAAAACAATAACATTTCTTATTTTCTGTACCTATGCGAAAAGTTATTTCAGAATGTAATTGACCTACGACGCAATAATTCGTAAGCAAGGCTTTAAAAGTTTCAAGTGTAGTGTAAAGTACGAATAGTAAATCCGAAGTGCGTTCCTGTTCTCGGAGAGCATTTAGTAAGAATATTAACTTAATTATAACTTGTTATTTCTTTTAATTTTATTAAGTTAAGCTCTTTAACTTTTTTGCAATACCTGTAAAGGTTGCTAAGTGATGAGCACTATGTATAATTTAAGATTCACCTTTACGCTCAATATGCAAACAAATACTTGAACACTTGTTACGAATCAGTGGTCGTTTATCTTGACTTTCAATAAGTTGTACGATCTACATTAGGTTCGATGAATAAAATATTTAAGCTTTAAAGTCATATTTAAAAAAGGGGAGGGGGGGGGGGCAAATACCTGTCGGCAGCTCCGGGCGTCAAAAATCCGCGCTACGCCACCGAAACCGATAGTTAAATCTTGTGCCGACGTGAGTGCGATTGTAAATTGTTGTGTATTTTGTAAGGAAAAGATATGCTGTCAGTAATTATTCAGCTCTTTTGATAAGGATTTTATAAATTGTGTCAGTTAGTTACATTATAAGTAACAAGTATGTTGTAATCATTTACACACAAAAATCGATTTACAAAAATGTATTCTTATTTGTGGATTTTATTTATAGTATCCGTTAGTGAAGGATACAAAATTTTAGTTGTTTTTCCTGTACCCGCTGGAAGTCACAGAAATCTTGGTGACGGATATGTCAGACATCTGTTGGAAGCCGGCCACGAGGTATTTTTATTTTAGATAGCTTTTAGTTGTTTTCTGAATTTAGAATAATATAAACATCATAATTATTACAGCCTATCAAAACCTCACTACTATATTAAGGCTTTGTCATAATTACTCTTGGCATCGCCTGGGTTTGGTAACCACATTCTTTTGATATTTTGAGTTCTTATTAGGAAGTTACTGCTGTAATTTCCTGTTTCTTGTCCCCCTGACTCTTAAGAAGCCCAAGGGATGACATGAGGCAGTGAATTCTCCTACGACACAATTATGCGAAACATTTCTTGTGATATATCATAGGTAAATTTATTTTATTTTCATTTTTAATTGATCGATATACTAATACGTTATTTTTATAAACTATATTGATTTTTCAGTAAATTTAAAAAAACTTTTTTCTGCCTATAGTCACTGTTAACAGTAGTAATTGCTCTTACTCATTTCTGTCGCTACATTAGGTACACCTAATGTTGCTTTTACCTTTGAATAATGAGGAAGTTAGTATGATTATTATCTGAGAGACATTTCATCTTAGTTTTCGGAGTTGACTTAGAATCTTAGTAGTATTCTTATGGGTATTGTGTAAAGCCGTTTATATGTGACCCAGTAGCCACTTATCATCGAGTAAACTGCTAGCTTGTTTTATCTTATTTTATTAAAACATTTTCAACGTCACTATATAAATAATATACTGTGCAGGTCACATATATCACACCGTTTGTTAAGGAAAACTTTAACCCGAATCTCCGGCTGATAACCGTTGCTGATAATTTTAAAGCTATTAACGGTATGTATTTCTTTAACTTTTAACCGAGTCATAAATACCTATTTAATTTTTATTTCCTATTGATGGAGAGCTACTAGAACATCTTATGACTTTCGTTAAAAATGAGCACACAGTCTACCTGATGGAAAGTAAATGCTGTGGTCCATAGACACCAACATATATGCTAAATTAAGAATCAAAATGCAGATGCGGCATCACAACTGAGGACTAAGATGGAATGCCTCGTTTACAGTAATAAGGGTCTCCGGTTCTCTACACTCACAATACAAAACACAGCAGCATTGAGCTGCTAGTTCACATTGGCCCGAGCAATTCGTGCTACAGCTATAATATAGCTGCAGCATGGCTCTACCACGTATAATGGTTGTACAGCATCTTGTTTACGCTAGATGTAGAATACTCAGGTTAGTGTCAGGGAGTAGAGTTAAAGTTCGCCAGTTGGTCTACTAAGTGTCTGCCTACGAAAAGCGGCATCCATATCAAGCAATGGACGATAACGAGCTGATAGTGAAGAAGATGAAATACTTATGCCCTGCGGGAATCGGAGCCATGATTCACAACGCCGCGGCTAAAATACCAAAACATTGCTGCAGTAAGTCAAATCAATTACAAACAAAGCAAGAGCCTAATAAAGATCAGCATAAACACTTAATCGGTACATTATATTCAGTATTGATTCTGCATTTTTGACGACTTTCATTCCTTTCAAACTATAGTGTACACATAAAAATGTGCGTGACTAAAGTCGGTGTGCACGGAATTCCATAAAAGATCCATTTGTAACCAATATGATAATTAATTCAAACATTATATTTGTTTAGTTACATAACTCCGCTCTGTTTATTATAGTATCAAAGGCTACAAAACACTACATTATGACATGTTTATAATTAAACTGTTTTGTTCATCAAGGGCATGCGTCACAGTGCAACAGTGCACGTGAGCTATGCCCTTGACAGTTGCAAAACGTAACGCTCGCTATGATAATCGTCTTTCCGTGTAGAGTGGATTTCTGTGCCAAAAAACAACAAGACGGCGGACGAAGAAAAAGAAATGACATTGAAGTTTATTGAAGATTACAGAAGCTTTCCACAAATTTCGGATCCAAAGGAACGATGGTTTGCAAGTTTTGCTTACTGAATATGTAATTCGGACATCGATGAAGTTAAAAAATGTGAATGACGCATCGAATCCACCGCAACTCTTTTGTTGATGGCTTACTGATGTTCTTTGGAAAAAATTGCGTTTGAAAAAATAGCGCATTCAATGATTGAATGCGCTAAACGAAAATTGGATAGAAAGATGACGACGAAAGTTGAAGGTGAAAGGGCATGGTGTGGACATACCTATTGACCCTTCTATAATATAATATATGATATAAGTTACAGGAAGAATTAGATTGTGGGGAATTAAGTTCTTTATTGATCTTGTTTATTACAGGCCAATTAATAAATGTAACAGCGTTAATGTCACACCAAGTGAAAATGGACCAAGATAGTCTCTTCCAGTTTTCGATAAATATAACAAAAAATACTTTAAAAGATGAAGCGGTACAGAAATTACTTAACGATGCTTCGGAGGAGTTTGATGTTGTTGTAGCGGAGTGGATGTTTAATGACATCTATTGCGGGTATAATTTTTAACTTTCATGTCAATTTTTTCAATGTATCCTTTGAATTCATTATAGTTTTCAATATTTAAGACTTGGTTTCTCATAAAAATAACCTTTGTTTCTCTTCTTATATATCTTTGTAGTCTTTAAAGAAGGATATAGAAGGTATAACATTTTTTACAAAAACAGCTGACGTTAAAATAAAAAAAAACAAACAAATTTAGTAAGCTCTGGTCACAGAAATACTCTCATTATCTTCTTCTTTCCTTCTAAAGAATATTTGCAGTAAATTATTGTTTTACATTTAATTTCAGGTTTTCTAGTTAACAAATTAATATATATGTATATATATATATGTATTATTTTTTTGCAGATTTTCAGCAGTTTTTAACTGTCCATATATATGGTCTTTTGCATATGAACCTAATTTCGTCAGTCTAGGCTTGATCGATGAAGCTACTAACCCTGCATACACAGCGAACATACAACTAAACGATGTACCACCTTTCAACTTTTGGCAACGTACTTATGCTCTGTGGTTTCAAGTAATAAGCAACTTGAAACAAATCCTGTAAGTATAATAGTAGGTTACAGGTAGGTAGGTAGGTGTAGGTTACATTAATATTCAGATCGATCTTTTTTTTTTTTTTTATAGGATTGGGTGACAAACGAGCACACAGTCCACCTGATGGTAAGTGGTTGCTGTGGCCC
>DWHP01003683.1:0-13177 GCA_018247895.1 Parnassius honrathi
GTAAATCAGCACTTAAAATTGCAATTAACAATTTCATTGGTGCCGGCGGGGATCAAACCCGGGTTACTCGCGTTCTGCTATATTTACAGCGAGTGTTAACCATCTGAGCTACCACGGCTCACTTTTATTAATTTTTGAATTAAAAAAATTTAAATTAATTTTTGATATTAATAAGTATACCTAAACAAATATCATATTACTTATAATCTAATTAAATATATTTAAAATAGAGGTACATCAATAAGTCATGTAATTATAGTTATCGAAATAAAAATTGGTTTGCTTAGCAAAATAACAGTACTTAATGCCCTAATTTGAATGGTACCTACCTACATTTCATAATCTTACATTATTTTTCTGAAGTAGGTTAATATTTTATATATTTTATTACTCAAATTAGAGCAAATACACATCTAAAAAATTTCATTAAAATCTATTGAGGATTTTAGGGAGTTAGCGTAGATGAATCTAATGACACGGAATTCGTGTAAGTATAATTAAATAAATGTATTATAAATATAATTAAAAAATATAAACTAAGATAAAAATAAATATAAGGCAAATCAAGTCCCCTGTACAACAAAATTTTTTTAAAGATCTTAAAAAATTAATTTGCTTATATCCGCGTAATAAAATAAAATGATTTGTCTTCTCTAATCCGAAGAGGAACACCTCCCGCCATCCCTCAATTGCGAGCACTATTCCCTTCACCAACTGTTCCCTTTACCAACACCATCACTCCCAATACCACCACATCAGGAAAGACATCACCGTCGATAATACGACACGTGTTTTGCCTCTATACCAGGCATCCTCTGGTGAAGTAGACTTTGCGGTGGCTGATCATTACGTGAAATATAATGGGTTTCCGCAAAGAAACGCTTGATTCAATTAAAGTATATATTTTTTGTATTACTTCGTTGCCCTACAATCGGAAGGACTTCTACGGCCTGATAAAGAAGATTGAGTTAAAGGGATTGTTTTGTAAGTAATTCTACGATCTCCATTCATAAGGTCCTTTCAATGTTCAAAGTTTGTCAATAAGCAAGTTTAAAAGCTTTATTAAAGAAAAAATGTACAAAAAGGATTAATAGGTCCTTACCTATGAAATTGACGTTTTGTACGGGAGGAATATAAAGTCAATTTTTTTTGTAAAATGTATTTAATTAATGAAAGTGTGCACCGTTGTTATCTACGCACTTTTGCCATCTCATAGGTAGTTCACTGATCCCTTTACAACAAAAACCATGAGGGCGAGAATCAACAACCTCTTTGAAGGCGGTTTGGACTGACGCATCGGAGCTGAATTTTTTTCCTTGTAAGAAGTTGTCCAAATTCTGGAAAAAGTGGTAATCTGTTGGAGCAAGGTCCGGGGAGTACGGTGGATGTCGCAGATATTCCTATTGCAGCTCATCTAACTTAGTGGTTGTTTGTAGTGCAGTGTGTTGTGTTACGTTGTCGTGAAACTGCAGTGGTATAAAGCGATTGACCAATTTCGGTTTTTTAGCGGCTAGTTCTTCCTTCACGGTTTGCAGTTGCTAACAATAGATATCTGCCGTAATTATTTCGCCAGATTTTAGAGAGCTGTAGTGAACGAAACCGGCGCTAGGCCACCAAACACTCACAAGTAACTTTTTCTGAGTCAATTTTCGTTTAGGGTAGGATTTGGCTGGGTCTCCAGGGTTCAGCCATTGCGACGAGTGCTTCCGATAATCGTATAGCATCCACTTTTCGTCATAAGTAATGATTCGATTTAAAATCCCTTCAGTTTAGTGTCGGTTAAGCAAAGTAACACAGCAGTCGACGCATGTTTGCAAGTTCGATTCACTCAATTTATGAGGTACCCATCGTTCAAGTTTTTTTACTTTGCCGATTTGCTTCAAGTGGATTAATAAGGTTTTATCACTTACCCCGAAGCCTGCAGCTATCTACGAAGTGCTTTGTGATGGATCCGCTTCCACAATAGCCTTTTAATTCTTTCTAATTCTTCTTTTTTCCCTTTGATCTCCGGCCGTCCACGGGGTTGGTTCTGAAGGTTGAAATTTCCAGAACTATAACGTTGAAACTAAAAACGTACCGCGCTTTCTTTTCGAGCGGTTTCTGTAGCATTGGTACCACGGTAAAACCCGTGCTCATAAATATGGGTCGGCTCGACCGGGGTAGGACTACGCTCTCACGGAATACCAGCGTCAAATGCTAGCTTAATGCTGCTGTGTTTCGTATGGTGAGTGTGGAGAATCGGAGACCCTTTTTACTGGTAACGAGGAATTCCACCTAATTCCTCACGGATGACAACGCATCTGCATTTTGATTCGTAATCGAGGATAGATGTAGCTGTCTATGGGCCACAGTAACACTTACCATCAGGTGGACTGTGTGCTCGTTTGTCATCCTATCCTTTAAAAAAATACACCGATATTTCATGTTTTCCATCGTGCGGTAATAAGCGATGCCAAAGAAAAAAATAATGAGGAAAAAACAAAAGAATGACTGTTTTCAAAACTCAAATGTACCAGCTAAATGAATTTTCTGATTTGAATTTGGAATTCTTAATCAAAGAGGAGATATTTCAGATCGAAGTGGCCAGTACGACAAAACGCTAATTTCTTATGTAAGGACCCAATATTACATTATCAAGGAAAATATGAATCAAAACAACCCCTGGAAATGAATGAATATTCTATTCTATTCTATCCATACAATAACACACGAGTTAGGAATTTAACTAATTCGGGAATAGAATATTTAAGTAATCCCTGTTGTTCTTAGTTAAATTTATTAAAGTTAGTATGAGCTTTGTCGCTAAGTTTACATTCCGCAAACACGAAACTTGTTACTTGAAATTCGCAAAGTTTATTAGCGTGATTGTTATTTATTCACATCAAAATACTAAATGTAATCATTATCACCACTGCAATCTTCACACAAAATTGAAGTGATAAATTTTCTCCTCATGATAAATACACAGAGTCAAGCTGCAACAATGTTATGGTTGTAGCACAAATGGCTCGGCTCGACCGGAGGAGGACCACTCTATTACAGAATACCAGTGTAAAATTTCATATGGCAAGTACAGATAACCGAAGACAGATATTATAGATAGATAGTGGTAACAAGCTATTGTATAATACATTTCGATTTTAAATCGAGGATAGATGAAAGTATCTTTGGGCCACAGCAACCCTTACCATCAGGTGGACTGTGTGCTCGCTTATAAAAAAGTGGCTGTTGCAGCACTAAGTCATTAGCGTGTTGGTATAGAGTAGCATCATGTTCATGTATACATGGAGGATGTTCGTGTAAAGATTGTACGTCTATATAGCGGCCGGAGACCCATACCCATGGGTGTACATATATATATAGGGTGGCCGAGTTACCGACTACCTATAGTATCATCAAACAATGTATAGTTCTATATAAGGGATTTATGATAGGTGCGCATGGACTCCAGAAATCAAAGTCAAATATTAAAGGCTACAGACGCGTTATAATAGCTTGTGATTATACTTGCTCTGTATACCCTCCACGCCGGAACATAGCAGTTCACGCATAGGTACTTGGTAGCAGAGGTAGGTAAGACAGAGTTGTATTACATCACCAATGAGTAGTTTGGAGCGGAGAAGGAAAAAGAGCGGAAAAGAAGGAAGGACGCCCTCACAGAATGCCATTAAGAAATAGTAGCATAGCTGTGGTTCGTACTTTAAGACTGGATGAGATCGTAACAAGGAGCGTCTCCCCTTTTTAGGATAATTAATAGAATGGGGCGTTACTATGCGGAAATCCCATACAAAGTTGTAAAAAAATATTTTGCTTATATCCGCATAACAAAATAAAGTAATGTGTCTTACCTGTTTCAAGAGCACCCCTCGCTCTCCCTCAATTGCGTGCACTGTCCTCGTCCCCACAACACTGGGAAGACACACCAGCGTCGATAAAAGAACACGTGTTTCGCCTCTACACGAGGTGTCACCTGAAGTAGACTCTGGGGTGGCTGACCGCTAACACATCTTATCAATCATCATATCAATCTTTCCTTTTTATTAGCCGGATACGTTCCTTCTTAGTCCTCAGTAGTCGAGTGTAATAACGCATTATCGATGATAAGTGTAAAGACCATAGTTTTTTATACTGTCGCGGGGAATGTCAATTAAGTTTTTTCTGGATGGTGGACTTCTTTTCTGCCTGGCGTTCATTTTTTTATAGGATAGGGTGACACACGAGCACACAGTCGAAAGAAAGGCAGAAAAGAAAGGGGACACAGCATTCTGCCTACCTTCAGGTAAACTTTGTGCTACGTTTTGAGACTTTGAGGGGAAGTATTTTTTTTTCCGGATCTTATCGAAATAAGTTATCTATACATCTCCATTAAGCCTGTTCAGGATATAAAAGATTTTTTTTGAATGGAGATGACAAACGGGTACACAATCGATCTGAGGGTAAGTATATGCTGTGGCCTAAGACATCTATATTTATCTTCAATTGGGAATTGAAATGCATATGCGTTGTCACCCCTGAGAACTAAAATGGTAAGCCTCGTTTGCAGTAAAAAGGGTCTCCGGTTCTCTACACTCACCATACGAAACACAGCAGCAGTAAGCTGCTATTTCACGCTGGTATTCTGTGAGAGCGTGTAGATAGTTTCCCAGATGAGTGTTACGTTTGCGCATTAAGGGTCCGCAATCAGTTAGGATGTGTAGAGGCGTTTTTTCCGTTACGGAACAAAACCGACACATCCTTGGGTTGCTTAGTCCCAGAATGGACATGAGTTTTTTAAAACAATAATGTCCAGTTAGAGCTCTCGCCAGAATACGCAATTTATTTTACTTAATTTCAGGGTTTCTGAAGCGAATTTACGCTCAAAAACGCGGATGAAGATTCTAGAATGTTTTAAACCTGGCGTATCAAACCAGATCTTAAGTGATTTATTGTGATAAAGAGTTTCAATCGGGCTAGGCTTCTTGAGATTCCACAAAATGGCTTAGGTCCAAATCGTGTACTCTTTGAGCCGTCCCGTGCAAGGTTGTCGGTAAATTTGTTGCCAAAAATACCCGCGTGACACGAAACCCATCTTAAGATGACCCTGTTATTATATCCCAGGGCGTTTAAAAGTTCACGCAGTCTCCAACTAGCGTCGAGTTTACTAAGTTTGACCTCAGCGCTAGCAGTACTGCTTGACTATCAGAGTTTATATAAATTATATGGTTGACGTAGTGTTTTTGCAGATTGATTTCCGCGCACTGAAGTATGGCGGAAATGTCTGCCTGGAAGATAGAGCTGAATCTACCCAAATTTATACTAAGTTTTAATTTGAAGCATTCTCCGTAAATTCCAAACCTACCCATTTTAGTTACCCATCGGTATATCATATGAGGCTACCGACCTCACAGATGACCTGGCTATTCAGCCGGTTTTCTCTGGAGGGTAGTTCCACTATATACTTTTTATCAAAAGTGTATAGTGGACACATGGTATATGTGATCATACATAAGAACCAGTGTTTCCCTAATTGAGTCGAGCATGGATCTTAATCTCTAGGAGAGCAAGCTCAGACCACCCTGGGCGTTAATCCTATACTAACTAGCCTTCGCCTCCTTACCTAGATAAAGATCAAGGGGCGTTAGGCATAGAAGTACATTAAGAGCCGCACCAGGCGATGATCGCATAGCTCCGGTTGCCATTAAGCAGGCAGTCCTTTGTAGACTATTTAATCTGTCCGAAGTCGTCTTTTGGTTGGCCTTGTTGCACCAGACAGTGGAGGTGTAGGTGAGAATCGGCCTCACTATGCTGCTGTAAAGCCATAGGACCATACTGGGACGCAAACCCCAGTTGTTATCGACCAAACGACTGCACGCACCTAAAGCAATTTTTGCCTTATGGCATACGTTGCTAAGGCGAGAGTTCCACGATAGTTGTTGATCTATTGTTACGCCCAAGTACTTAATTTCAGTGGAGAATGGTACTTCTTTATTGTTGAGTTTTGGTGTGGCTGATTTGTCCAACCGTCTCTTTTTGTTAAAGGGTATTATAACCGTTTTATCAGCATTAACTAATAAACCGTTATCCCTACACCAGTTATTTACGGTGTTTAGGGCTCTTTGTATGATTGACGATAAAGTACTTTGGCAAAAGCCCCTCGCAATGATCACAAGGTCATCAGCATAACCCAGTGTGTCAATGCGTAGGTCTGCCATTTTGTACAATAGTTGGTCAACCGCAAGAGTCCAAAGAAGGGGTGACAAAACACCTCCTTGTGGGCAGCCTCTTGTAGTTGCAACCTCAGTCGAAGTTTGAAACAGCGCAATTTTTGCCTTTCTGTTTGAGAGCATCGACTTCACCCATCTGATGGTTGTGGGGTCAACATTTTTTGTTGTCAGGCCTCCAATCAGCAGTGATGTGGGGCTACTGTCGAAGGCGCCCTCAATATCTGGAAAAGTACAAAGAGCTATTTCTTTATCCTCCAGTGTTTTTTCGACCCTGTCAATGACACTGATCAGGGCTGTTTCGGTAGATTTGCCTCTGCAGTAAGCATGCTGGTTGTAATGTATAGGCCGCGTAGCTGGAGCTAGATATATAAGGGATGTATCCTTATATATATATCTATAACCAACAATGTCATAGAGAGAAAGGAAGAGAGGCTTATAGGTTTAAAGGACTTTGGTAAAGCGTGGTCCTTTCACCAGCCGTAGGTATAAATAGAATCAAGACTTTTGTCCATCGTTCTGGAATATATCTCCATGCATAACTTGCTCTGAACATTTTCACCAGATAGGGAAGAAGGATGTCGATACCCCTCTGTAGTTCGATGGGAATTATTCGCTTGTTTTAAATGGTTTAAAAGAGTCAACAGCCCACTGCACCAGGTTAGGCCTTATTATCTTTGCGGCCCTACACCAGTCCTCATTACAAGGCCTTCGTAGGGCTCTGAAAGAATTCAGGACTGAATTCTTGTGTGACCCTGGGTAATAGGTTGACGCTGGTAACTCCAATGTTTCTGTTTCCACTATTAGTGAAGTTACTATCCGACTTTTTAAGAAGCCCGATCTGATAAGATTTAGCTTTCGATAGGATTTTGTGTAGTCTTGCACTGCGAGGCAAAGACTCAACTTCCTCGCATAGCTTCCTCCACGATGCTCTCTTGGCTTTCCTAATTTCTTTATTATATTCGGTTAGGGCTGCACTACCCACTCTTTGGTTTTTTAGCTCTATTAAATAGTAGTATTCCATCAAGGAACTTTTCGTGTTGAGGTCTTGGTTTTGACGGGACAACTGTCCTTGAAGGCTTCACGGATACCTACGGTTACTGTCTACGTCGCTAACTTCAGACCTTCAATTGTTTTGATGCTTTTCCGAAACGTTTCCAAATTCCTCCTTAAGCTATCTCTGTAGATATTCCAGGAGGTCGCTTTTGGATCCCTAAAAGTAACGGTTTCATAGGGCGGTGATGCTCCAATCACAAACTTAATGTGTTTGTGATCGAGTTTTCGCTACTAACATGCCAGTCATTTATCCGCCTGGACATGTTATTGGTTGTAAAGGTTATGTCTAACACTTCTTGCCTAGCACGCGTTACAAAGGTTGGTGTACAACGTAAGTTTAGGCTTACCAAGCGGTTGGAGATGAGAAAATCATAAAGTAACTCACCTCTTTCGTTGTTGTTGGTGCTTCCCCAGACTGTGTGGTGAGCATTAGCATCACAACCCACCACAAGTTCGACGTTGTGTTTTCGGGCGCACTCCGCCACTCGCTCTAACTCGATGGTAGGATCTGCGTTCTCTCCGGGAAGATGGGCTGAGCAAATGATTACTCTGGTTATTGTGCATCCCTTGAGATTTATGAAGGCTGTAACCAGGTCATCATTGCAGTACTCTAGAACAGCTAAAAGTTCAATATTTTTATTGCAAATTATACAAGCTCTGGGTCTACTGCCTTTAGTATTGACAAGAATCTTACCGGCAGCCGGCAATCCCATAACTTGACCGTTGGCAACCCAAGGCTCTTGTATAAGGGCGTGGTCAATAATGTCCTCTGCAAGGCAAACCTCCACCACGGCAGAAGCAGCTGCTGCATGATGAAGATTTGCCTGGAGGACCCTCGTCTTACCGTTGGGTTCAGCCATTTATGGGCGTGGGGTGGGGGGTAGGGGCAGGGGTCTTTTCCGCCTGTTGAGGACGAGAACGTCCTTTACCTGCGCACCTTATTACATAATAAAGTGCGCAATAAACAATATTAAATAATTGTGTATTATTGTCTCCAATGTTAGTAATACTTAAGGTGGTTCATTGTTTATGTAAAAGAGCGCCTCTCGCCAACAAACATAAAAGTTTGGCGAGTTTAGAATTAAGTAATACCTCTGTATTATAAATTCATTAATAAAATTAAAAAAACCTACATGATGAGAAAAATATTTCGAAGATATGATGTGAAGTTTGCCAACATGTACTGAAGCAGCGCGGCAGATTACAACACGCTAGGATAACCCTCTTAGAAATAGGAGGAATCTTTTGTCCAGCTGTGGGACGTATAATATAGGCTGTAATAAAACATTATATCTTATATATTTTACTAGGAACAAAAATGTGGATATTGAAGTTTTCCCGAAATGTGTTATAATTACACTGCTATTAGATAGAGAACGTAATAAATAACGATAACAATCGAATTTTTATTTATTTATTCGTTATCACCGCATTAGAAAGTTTACAAATAAAATAAAATTAAAAGCAGAACCACAGTAGCTCAATATAGCTTTTTATCAAAACTGCATACATCAGTCGTATTTTAACCAACTTTAAAACGAGGGAGGTTATAAAGTAATTTAACAATTAGGTATGATGTGCCGAAAATTCGATAGTACTCGTATGAAATTTGTTTCAGTACTAAATACCTAAATAAAATTGTGAAAAGAAACCATGTCTTTTTCTGCTAGTTGTCTTCTTTTTCTTTTTGGAAGGCTTATAGTAGAGAAAAACGTGCAACTAACGTTTAGAACGCCTAAATGACTTAAAATATGACTAAATATAATACTGGGTTTGTGTTTGTATAGGCGATAGGCGCCTTTCACTTTTACAGTTGTCCATCTATATTTTGGTTAAAAGTGGCCGAGAAGCTCTCTGCTTGAACCACCCTCTCGGGGATTACAGGCGTGATGTATATGTATTATATCTATTGTAATAATTTTCCAGATTGTTCCGGCTTCATAAAAATGTGTGGGCGTCGCTGGGTCGTCTCGAGAAATTCATTTTCAACGAATGGCGTTTCCACAACCCGAATACACGAGATTTATGCAAAACTCTCAGCGCGACCGACACTGAACTATTCAATATAGATATATCGGACATTGAGGTGAGTGATAAGGACATAAAAACAATTGATCATGGTAATAGAAATAGTTATTTTTTAATATAATATGAATTGATCTATTCTTGCAATATAATATCCTGGTCCTGGGACTGGCAAGTACCCTAGAGATTTTTTAAAAGAAAACGGTTCACAATCAAGTATTATGTTGTGCAAGTAACAATACTTTATTTTATCAATACTTTTATAGCAATACGTCTATTTTTAAAAGTTGGAGAGTGTTAAATGGAAACATTTGAAGATGATGAATGGAACTTTTCGTTAGAAGCACGATTTCACGAAAGCATGTTACCAATCTATACATCTATACATATAAATTAAGTTGAATTGTACATCTGTAATATTTAAATAACTGGCTCCTATCAAGATCAAGGGTTTATTTGCGCATGCAATTGGGACATAAATTACCATTTCGAAAGTTTTCCTGTCTGTGTCTCTATCTGTCGGTCTAATCTTCGGAGTTGGTTCGAAATGGATGGTGATGAAACCTGACGAACAGATAGAGGGAAATGCCCAGGAAAATGTATAAAATAAAAGGTCTTTAACTATCTTAAATTTGAATAACGCCACATTAATAGATCCTACCTAGGCGAGTCTAGAGCACGTCGCTAGTAATCAGCATAATATGTAAAATATATTTAATGTTGAAACTTATTGATAATTTAAAAAAAAATGTATACAGTGAGGGCTAAACAGGTGAGTAACTTTATGTTATGTCACACTATGATTACGTCTGAACATTCGAAACCTAGTGGCAGCGAATATTGGGAAGTTGTTGACATTTGTGAAAGTTTTCAGGAGTTAGTAGTTAGTATAGTTGTAGCACGAATGGGTCGGCTCGACCAGGGAAGTACCGCGCTCTCACGGAATACCAGTGTAAAATAGTAGCTTGGTGCTATTTCGTTTGGTGAGTGTAGAGAACCGGAGACCTTTTTTACTCGAAACGAGGCATTCCATCTTAGTCCTCACGGGTGACAACGCATCTGCATTTTGATTCATAGTCGAGGATAGATGTAGATGTCTATGGGTCACAGCAACCACTTACTATCAGGTGGACTGTGTGCTCGTTTGTCACCCTATCATATAAAAAAAAGACAGGTGACGAAACGTAAATTGTAAGGTGGATAGTATGGTTTTCCCTAATCCCGATCTAGATCCTTGTTCAAAATACTGATTGCTTGTGCATGCCAAGGGTAAAAATTACGGAAAATTCTTTAAAAGAAGTAAAAGTTGATGTTTAATAGTGGACTGCTTACGTGCTGATAAAGATGATAGCATACTGTTTTTTTTTGTAGTGGGTTGAATACTTTGTCATCCTGCATTTGGGGGTCCGGAGGTATTTGAACAAGGAGAAAGAGACGACTTTGCCAGCAGCGAGAAGCAAAGACACCATGTAAGTGTGTTTTATTGTTGGTATATACCCAGACCAAGAGCAGTGAGAGCTCCGGAGCTAACAGCTCGCTGTAAATTACGCGAGCGAGCTCAGTACGCGAGCAAACAGATTTCGATGTCCGTTGACACCAAGGAAATTGTTAATTGCAATTTAAATGTGAAGTCCGCCGACACGTGCTAGCTGCCTTCCATTACAGGCGACAAAATCCATTGCTGTTCGTATGCCTCTCGCATAGATCGCCTCATAGGAGAATTTTACCATAGTAAACACGCTTGATGGCGGGGTAGCAACCGCAGTTTTTTGTTATTTTCAATTGTTGTCAAGAAGATGCTGCTGCCCATCTGTTTCAGTTTCCGTCTGTCGCCTCTTAAGACCGATTTACACTTCGACAAGTACAGTAGCGAGTTCAGTTACAGGGTAGGTGACAGTAAACGGTTAAGTGGGTAGTAGCGTTCAAACAATGTCTTCGTGACGAGTTTAGTTAAGGACATTAGGTCATAGAGTTCGTTTGAGTATGATGTTTCAAGACTACAGAATTTTTCTTGTTTTCGTTTAATATGGATCTAGGATTACGTCAAGAATTAAATGATATAGTCAGAGAAATATTACTGGTTGTTGTTAAAGAAGTTTTTAAGAATTATCATGAGTGCAGCATCTCGAGCAGGTTTAATTTTATAATTTGAACTTTTACTATTATATAAACATTCGTGTTCTAAATACTCCTGTACGAATTTATACGTGATATCTTCCGTCCGTTTCATTATTAAAACTCAATACAAAACATATAAATATTCAAAAAACAGTACCGTACAAACTTTGTGGCGAGTTAAATTATTAAAGTAAAATTATACGTTTTGGCGCGCAAACGTTGCGTCCTGTCAACTTGTGCACTGAACTAAACTCGCTCGTTCACGTGAGCGGCGAGTTTAGTTGCGGGTGACGGGAGACGTGCGGGAGGGCAACACATCGCACTTAACTCGCCGAAAAGTAGCTTGGCCGGCTAACCCGTTCAAATTAATTGTTAACTTGCTACTTAAATTGCTTATTGCCGTTCAAACGAGATTTTCTACTTAATTCGCCAGGTTCGCAAGTTAACTCGCTACTGTACTTGTCGAAGTGTAAATCGGTCTTAAATGATTTCAGCGCGACCACAATACTGCTATTGGAAGTGCTAAAGGAACGGTAAAAAGGTTCGATAAAATGAGTCTAGTTAGTACACGAAACTGAATAACTTCAAAAATTAACTGTGCTTTTACCATGATGGTTCCAAAATAAATAATAATTATATTATTTAATTTTTTTTAATAAAACATGTTAGCGGGAATAAGCTTAACCTGCCTGCCTTTTGTTGGATTTAATACAAAATGTATAAAATCCTATCATCCCTGGAGAGGTGAGTCTACCTATCATATTAAGCAATTTTACCCAAGAAACAGATGAGAAAGTTGTAATTTTGAGTATTTATGACTCTAAGACAAAAATATTTACTGTTCATGGACAGTGTGTTGTCCAGACGTGGATGCACTTTCAGGGAGTACCAATAAAACACCGAGTTTAGAGTAATTGACGCGACTGGTAGACAATATCCGCACGCACAGACATTTTTTGTAGAAGTAATGCGAGAGGGCACTGTCACCGCAGCGTTTATTCGTTTATTTTAGTTCCGGAACACCACAGACAGGTTATCCTGGGAATTTCTTTTTTAACATAATTTTGATAAAATATAAACTGACAGCTTCTTGTATAAAAAAAACAAAACATTCATTATGTACTCACAGTCACCGTTTTTACCACTAAATATGTAAAAATGACTTATGAGCAAATTAGTTATAATTACTTTTGGCCTTTAAACAGAACAATCTTATTTAACGGGTTCCTACAAATTTCCTTACTGAATTTATTAAGTTTAGTATAATAAGCAAAAATCAAAATAATGTTAAATGCGGCGCGCTGGCGACGCTGCGCTCCAACTAGGCAACAGCGTTGCACCAGATCTCCGGTCAGCCCGCACCCATGCTGCATACAAAGCAAATCTTTAAGTTTACCGATTAATTATAAAGATTCAAAATAAATATCGACATTGATTCCGATATATTTGAGTCAATCCCTAGCGTACATGTAAAATATGTTGATGAAAAATGTGTTCACCAAAATTAGGCCAATTATGAATAATGTGACATTCTTTCTTTGCGAAATATGATAATTGAAAAAATTTTACAACATTTTATATTTTAAACCATATAAAACATAAATTTTAACCAAAAATACACGCATTATAGCAGTGAGGACTTACCTGTGAAATGTGCAATTATCAGGATTCTTTCTATTATATTATATATATTTATTAGTGTAGTGCCGTGTAGTGGCGGTTGAGAATATCCACTACCCCATATCTTCCCGTGGGTGTCGTAAGAGGCGACAGAGGGA
>DWHP01003684.1:0-13177 GCA_018247895.1 Parnassius honrathi
GTTGGTAACTCTCTAATCGCTTTAGGTATCTTATTAAAAACTTTTATACACATTACGTAACAATTTTTATGAAACAAAGCTGTCCTGCTGGTAGGCATTAACAATCTAGTTGGGTCCCTTTTACCTATAATAGAATTGTCGCGAGCGCTATGAAATAGTCATATACATAACACTAATTTTAATTATATTCTATTACATTAGTTCCGCGCTGGTTCAAGAGTTCATTACGTCCTTGACGCACAGTCCCGGTATCTATTTCGACCCCTTAGGTTCCTTCAGTTTAGCTGATAGTTATCTTAGTGTAGTTACCCCATACGATGTATCCTTTATTAGTCCACATATTCTAAATTTGCAAACAAGTATGTAATGATAGCAAAGTCTTTGATCGTTTGGAATGTACTAATCTCTTTGAACCGTTGAACATCCGTTATAATGATATAGCCCATGATAACGAAGCCATCTTTCATCTTACGTCTCGCCAGTCAAAAAGGTCTGCACTTTTAGGACTCGTAGGCACTGTATCAAAAAAGTTATTCGGCACAATGGATGAAGATGATGCCATCCGATACGATAATGCTATTGCGGATGTAGAAATAGACCAAAAGAAACTAGCCCTCCTGATGATGGAAAATATATTAGTCACTGCTTCTTCGCTTAGGTCTTTTAATGAAACTCTATACAGAATTAAACTAAATGAAAACCATCTGAAAAATGCAATTGATGGACTGTCCCAAGATATTCTAAATCTGACTTACGTCTCAAAGGAACTAGGTATTAGGTCCCGCATGCTGGAATTAACTTCCATGATGGAAAATAGTTAAAAACCCAACATTTTTTAAAACCCTTCAGAAAGAAATTCTACTGCCGTGAAACAGTCCAGATTCTCGTAAACTATTTGACAATTTATCGAGAGTCGGCAATTCGTTCCTACTATAGTAGCCATAGTAATGCCGTCGTTATCAAAATTGTCGATATGTGTAACTTATCGATCTTGTAACTTTTTTCTTAAGTGGCGATTTTAATTTGTTATCTTCCATTAAATCTTTACCATGGATTTCCTTACTTATTCGGGAAACAGTTTTTCGACTAATACCAAGAGCTGCACTTACGCGGTTAGTCACTTGTGAAAGTGGCAACAATGGACCACCATTCTGATACTCTCTCTCAAAGTAATCTTTTAGGTGTACTACAAACTCTCGCGCTTGACTGCGCATCACTGTTCTTTTAGTGGTCTCAGTTTCGGCCATAGTGTTCGTAAATACAAAAAAAACCAAATCAAATAACAGTCAAAACTTAATAACAACGAAAGAATTATCAAACAGTTATAACTACAATAACAAGAACGAAATAAAAACACAACACAAAATCAACTAAACTGAACACGCGTATCGTATACAAGGCTTCTGCACTCGTACTGAAGAGACAAACAAAATGGCGCTCGTGATCACGAGGTGGACGCAGTGTTGACAGAATTTCACTCGCGAAAAGTCTGTCTATAATCGATTTTATACGATTCTTTTAGTCACGTCACTATGTAAAAAAGTAAAAATAAAACTGTAGAACGTAAACGCAAAACGGCAGTAAAATATTATTATCTTTTAAAGTTTTAATTATTTTGAGCACCATGTCTAAAAACAATATGTTGATTGTGTGTGTGAATTGTATAATGATTTAGATTGATTGTGTATTTTTAAATGATGATTTACGACCATGAACAAAAAATGATTATTAATGCAAATTATGCGAAACGTGAAGAGTTACGTTCTAAGAAGTGTCAAAAGGGACTTCGTAATTGGAATAGAGTATAACTCAGCTTTTATTAAAGCTGCTTGTCTGGAGATTTTGAGCTTTGTCGGGAGTCTGGAGATCGTTTATAATATCGGCAGAATCTAGACAAATCCCCACCATCTGGCAATCCTACGTATATACCGCGTATTGGTCTGGTGTAGACGAGACCAAGCGGGCGTGCCAGGGAGTCGGTTTTATCCTTTCAGAAAGAATGGGTCAATGTGTGAAAGAGTATGAATGTGTAAACCCGAGGCTGCTGTGGATGCGAATGAAAGTGGGCTTAAAGAAGCTTTTTGTGCTAGGGGTATACGCCCTAGATACGTCTAAGACCACTTATATCCGAGAGCAGTTTTGGGACATGGTAACTTTAATGAAAGGGTTGCGGTGAAGAGGTCTGTTTATGAGGATATTGGGAAAGTTTGGTGATGAAAGTATAATTGAGAATGGTGAAGAACTCCTCACTGTATGTGTAGAAAAGAATCTTCTTGTGACGAACACTTTTTTTTGTCATAAGAAGATTCACATATTACGTGGGAAAGAGGTGATAGTAGAAGCATGATAGATTTCATAATTGTGGATGAAAGAATGAGAAGCGCAGTGGTAGATACAAGGGTTTACCGGGGGTTCAACGTAGCTACAGATCATTACTTGGTCTTATGTCAGATCAATTATAATGGTCTTTTCAAGTGTTGGCGGCATCGGACATCTGTGTCTACCACTACGTTACAGCGTATTAGAATAGAGAAGTTACAAGATGAAGATGTGATAGAGAAGTATAAATGTTGAGAGTTCAGAGTTATTAAAAGTCACTCTTGTAACTTGTTCGGAAAAATCTCTCTTATGTAAAGAACTAGCAAGAAAACTAGCGGGACACTGCTTTAAAGAAAAAGAAATGTTTACATTACAAACAAGTAAGAAATAGGTCACCTAATTTCCAGGGGTTATCCATAAATTACTTTATAGGTATTATAATCAGTGCCGGACTTTGAGTATTATTGGATACTCAATGGTGGCGGATTGAACACGTAGCAATAGTAGCAATCGCTACGGGCCCCGCGCAAAAGGGGGCCCCGCGTATCCAAGATATCCCATCATCGCCTAAGCGTACTTTTTTAAGTAAAACCTACAATTTACTTGATGTCACATAAACGTGAAACGATGCGAATGACAATCGATTATTTCATTAGCGAAAACGAAACAGAGTATTTCATACAGTAAACGCACAAGTTTCAACACCCAACACGCCGAATGGCTCGGTTCTCATAACTGATCATGCGGGAAGATCTGTTTATGGCTTTTCCTTGGCAAATGGTCTGATACAACTGGTCACTTTGTCCACGTTAATTCCATATGTGGAGGATCACGTGTGATGAAAATTGGATCACCTACGACAAGAACGTGCGAAAAAATCCTCTAAGGGTAGTTAAGCTCCACAGACTAGCGAAACCCGGATTAACACGCAATAAGGTGATTCTGTGTTTTTGGTGGAATTAGAAGGGCATCGTTTATAATGAGCTTTTACCATCGGGCAAAACCATCGATTCGGATCTCCACTGCCTATAACTAATGAGACTCAAACAAGAAATTGAGAAAAACGGCCGGAATTGATCATCAGACAACACATTCAGCAAAAATTGAGAGGGCTTGGTTGGGAAGTGTTAATGCATCCACCATATAGTCCTAACCTTGCACCCTTAGATTTTCACCTGTTTCGGTCCCTTTAGAATTCTTTGAGTGTTAAGTTATCATCAAGAGGGGATTGCCAAAACCACCTGTCGCATTTTTTTTAATCAAAAATCCCAAGATTTCTACAGCAACGGGATTGTGTCACTACCTACGATATGGCAACAAGTTATCGAACAAAATGGCACATATATTATTCTATAATTAAACTTTGAAAAATAAACGTCTTTAATTTTCAATTTTTATAAAAAAATCGCATACAAATAAAAAAGAGACCCTAAGTCATTAACTTATTTGTAGCTATTTCCCGGTACATGATGTTTGCATGATGTTTACGGTTAGAAAAACGTAACAAATAGTATTGTTTACATTTTAATCTTACCTGCGTGGATAAGAACCGCCCATTAATATTTATGTGTTTTGATATCAATACACGTTAATGAACTAGATTATCTGTGAGAAATTCAAGAGAAACTCTAAATAAGGCAATTCAAAACTAAGTCCGAGAAATTAACTCAAGCAATCCGAATTACCACTAACTTCTCCCATTCTTCCGGGTCATTGGTATCCTACATTTTTATTAGTTTTTTCAGTGGTATTTTACGCCTCATCAAACATCTCAGCTAAGTAGAGCCAGAACAGCAGTCCGGCTTTCAAATGGGTCGTTCAACGATATACGCGCTTAAGCATGTTAAGGCCCACTCGGATAAGACAGTGATAAAGAGCGGTGTGATATTGGCAGTGACATTGTCAATGCCTTAATATATCGACCTGAACGTGTGTAAGAACGCGATAAGGTTTCATAAAGTGCTCCCCTACCTTAATCGGATTGCCAGAGACTACTTATTTGAAATATACATATATTTCGTGACCTGGTTGAAAGACCGTCTGCTAAGTAGAGATGTTGTGCGGAGTTTCTCAAGGTTCGGTCCTAGGACCGGTCCTGTAGAACATCGGGTTCTCTGAGGTGATATCCAACCGGGTGCTGGTACAATTTGCTACGCAGACGACACACTTGGGATGACACATATGAGGTGGCTACCCGTCTTGTCACTCTGTCGATGGCACAGATTGTGGGCAGAATACGAATATTGGGACAAGATATGGCTCTAAGCAAGTCAGAGGCTATTTATTTTCATACCCCTAAAAGACTGCTGTCAAGAGGTTTCCATATTGTTATCAGTAATAAATGTGTCGAGATTAAGTCCAACATGAGGTTTTCGAAGTAAAAACTTTTTTAGCATCGTTGTGATTTCAAAGTCTATGAAACGAAAAAGCGACAGTAAAAAGAGACAGACGCGTAAATGCATAAGATTTAACGTACGAGAAAATAAGATAGGAAACATTATAGCTCAATGTACGAACGTTTTCTTCAACAAGGTACGAAGGTGTCGTGTGCCTATGCTATGGAATAAACAAGCTGTGAGGAACGGCCAAACCTCAACTTTTAATGGGTAAAATTGATATAAACCTTTTTGTAATTAGTGAGTACTACATAAGGTATATCTAAAAGAGTATAAACATTCGAAGGGAATTTAATCTATTCGTCGTAAAAATTAGTGGCTGTCTCGTACTTTCAAAAATACATCAACAATGTCGAAAACTTACTTTAGATATTTTAAACATAGTCAAATGTTGTGTAGAAAATAATTAAGTCCAAGTTAATTTAAATAAAAAAAGAACCATCAAAACCGGTAGTAGGTAGTTTCGTGCGTTTCTCATCTGTGGTCACTTTCATAATCTATGATTTTCATATAGAGATGGCAGCCACGTGGTAGTAAACAGTAAAAAAATTAACAAATGCAACTAACCATATTGAAAAAAAATCATTAATCTAGCATCTATTTTTCGTACCACCTTGGGTGTCAATCAGTTGTTCGATAAAGTATGATGTGAATGAAAATACTCGAAAAAAAAATATAATATCTATGTGTCCAATATATATATCAAACGGATTGTTACATTTATTTACTATAAAATTAAATTTTTTTATATTGTATGCCAAACTTGTAGTTTAAAATTATAATATTAAATAAATCACTTGCCGTAAAGTATTTGTATGTATTTTATATTTCGTTTCATTTGAAGGTTTCACTTATGTCGCGTATGAGCTGCGCGCATGATTTTTTGTTTCTTTTTTAGAATAAGGGTGACAAACGAGCACACAGTTCACCTAATGATAATCGGATGCTGTGGCCCATAGACATCTATATACATTTATCCTCGATTAAGAATCAAAACGCAGATGCGTTGTCACCTCTGAGGACTAAGATGGAATGCCTCGTTTCCAGCAAAAAAAGGTCCCCAGATCTCTACACTCACCATACGAAACACAGCAGTATTTAGCTGCTATTTCACGCTGGTATTCTATGAAAGCGTGGCCCTTCTCCGGTCGAGCCGACCGATTCTTGATTCTTGCTACAACCATAATATAGCTGTAGTGTGGCTCTACCTCGTATGTAATCGCAAGTATGAAAGTTGTCTTAGATTTCCTCCTTGATAGCCGTTGGAACTTGCGCCAAGACTTCATGATGAAGACAGCAGTAGCTGCTTTAAAGCGGGTACTACATCGTGGAACCTGATTCGAGTTGCCACCGCTTTTATCAGTGAGTAGTGCAATCGGTGACCTTGCATGGAGCCCCTCTGTAGGATTGATAAGACGCTAAAAGATCGTTGAGGTCATTATCTCCTTTAAGGCGGCGCAAGTACTGGCTGGATCCCTCCTTAGGATTTAGAGGTGAAGTTATTTGAATTCATGTACCACTGGTGCCTGGAGCTCCGGCCCGCTGGCTGACAGTTTGAATGATTATTACCTTGGAAGGTGATAATCATTGAAATTGTTAGTGCCATCGAAATTATTATGTAGGTACATAAAATGGTATGTCAACTTTGATTGAAATCTCAAATCTAAAACAAAAAACAACCTCCTTAACAAAGACTACTGATAACCTTGAAGTTTATTATGTACCTGCCCTTGGATCATAAGGAAAGTATCATACTCGACCATAAATAAAGGTAGGTACCATTTATGTAAAGTTTATTAAATCGAATGAACATTTTAGTATTTGAAAACTTTTCACTTAATATTCGTACCAATACCGCTTATATGGGTATCGGTAATGAGGGAAAAAGAAGATAGGATAATGGAAATTTAAAAAAGTTGAAATTGCCGCAGCTGTTGAGCATTTTCCAATTTATTACTTTTATAATACTATGTTGTCTTAAAAATACGATTATCAAAGAAGTTTCTAGAGAAGCAAATTGCACAATATTATAAATAACTATTTAAATCGACTTGGTGACAGAGCAGAACCGGACTCGAACCACGTGAAACGTGGGGTAGAGACGCTACAATGTGTATGAAGCTGTAAAAGAATGTTGTCAAGTATCCAACGTAATGTTCTTCTTATTCTACAAAAAATAAGCTTACTGAAGTCCGCTTGTATTGGTGGTAATTCACTTATTTCATACCTAATTAAAAAAAAATTGCGTAAAATTTAAACAAAGTCAATTTCTAATATTTATTTCAATCGATTATACACAGAGTTATGAAATAAACGAACAATGATAAGTATCATTTTTGTACAAAACATTTTTTGCTTTGTGCAAAAATCTCATACAGTAAATAAGTATACTTAAGGACCAAACCAATTTTCGACAACTTTATATGTCCTCTCATTACAACAAATGAAGAAAGACAAAGTGCTGCGTACTTTTCAAGTGATGTAAAAATCAACACAAAACCATACTAAACTTATTGTAAGAACGCACTCACGCACATAAATGCATCTAAAATCATTTGAAACCAACCACATGATTTTAAATTTTTACGTGCGTCCATCGGAAAACTTTTACCGGCTAAAGAAAGAAAGAAGAAATACGTGCTTGAGTGCGCGTGTCAGGAAGTTGAGCTTGTTTTCTGCATAACTACAAATGTGCGCAGTCCTTTTGTTTCTTTTTTTGTTGGTCTGAGTATGAAATGTATCCGATTTAATTTATACGTATTACCAATTAAGTTTGTCTTGTGTATCATATGTAAGTAAATAATATTATTAATTGAAATATGCAACTTTTACTTTCAAAATGACGCCAATGTAATAACAGCTGATCCTTAAGATTGGCGCCACGCTACCCCGTCTCTGTTCTGTTATGTTTACCAAATCCAGTTTTCACTACGGAGGCGCATTTGCATTTTCGCTTATTCATTCCATCGCGCAGTATTTCAAAGTGGAAAAACACGAACAAAATAACATAATATTAATAATAACGTTTATTTACGAATCTCATTTATTTTTGTTTATTTACTCATTCTTCGTCGGAGAAACGAAGGTGGATTTTTGTTGATTGACAAGGCATCATTTACACAGTAGAATATTTTTGTTGTAGTAGTAATAATGGTGTACGTCATCTTAATCTTGATCAAAGCTCTTAAAATATCGTATATTAATACTATGTAAAAGTAAATAATTATACATATTCACCCCTCTCGGCTCCCAGTAAATGCTCCCTCTCAATTTTTTGGTTTCCTCACGATGTTTTATTTCACCGCCGAAAGTAAGTAAATCAGCACGAAAATCGTACCCGGGTCGCACGCGTACTATGAAATTTATGGCGAGCATTTAACCTCTGTGCTATCACAACTCAATTTATTATGTTTTGCACAGAATACTAATGCAATATAGCATAACTTGCGCTGCACTGCGGTCTTGTTTTTAGATAACCCTCATAGAATGCGGCAAATATATCAAAAACCGAAAAGCGCATATTTCACAAGTTGGTTAGCAGTACTACTAAGGCAGGGCTATCAGGCTGTCGACTATTGGTTCTGAACCACCAAAAATAAATGTATTGGTAATAAGTATAAGCAACAAAAAGGTATGCATCATTAACATCATCACTATCTTACCGTCAGGTGGGATAGTAGACAAACACTGGCTAACTGGCTATAAAAACACTAGCTAATAAAACACTGGCTATTAAAACATTGGCTATAAAAACACTGGCTAATAAAACACTGGCTATTAAAACATTGGCTATAAAAACACTGGCTATAAAAACACTGTCTATTAAAACATTGGCTATAAAAACACTGGCTATAAAAACACTGGCTATTAAAACATTGGCTATAAAAACACTGGCTATAAAAACACTGGCTATTAAAACATTGGCTATAAAAACACTGGCCATAAAAACACTAGCTATAAAAACGCCTATAAAAAGTTAAAAAAATATTACAGCTTATCAGAATCTACTGCTTAAGATAGGTCTTCCCGATTGACTCAAAATATGTATGGCAGTCGGGTTGGGAACGTCAGTTCTTTTATTATTTTGAGTTGTTATCGGGAAGATGCTGCCATTGTCCATTTCAGTTTCTCTCTGTTTCTTTTTACCGACACCAATAGGATAATATAGGGCGTCGGTAATTATATGAATAGGGTCTAGGGTCCTAGTCGCTTTTCCCCAATCTAATTGTTTTTGAGTATTTTCGTTTGGTTCTCTAGTCGGAGTTACTTTTCTAGAGTTTATTAAATCCTGAGCCCTAACCTCTTACGTGCCACCACTCGTACTATTTTATGATTTAGTAGTCGTATTATTTGGAAATTTAACCCTTAACAATAACTATTACTATAAGAGGCTATATTTTAATGTTTTCCTTTGATTTGCTTGCAAAATCGGTGTAATAATAACATTACCGTTTCTTTATCAGTAAAGGCTTTTTCTAAAAGTATTTTTGTATTCCACAATAGCGTGCGACTTCGAATTACTCGTGTCGTGGGGGCTCGGCATTAACTGGTTAGACGAGACACCTTGCTACGACATCACTTCGAAGTGCGAAGCAAACTTAAGCTACTTTTAGACTATCCGAAGTCATTCAATTTGCTAATTTATCAAAATATTTATTCACTATATATTATTAACTGGATTTAAAAATTAAAAGGCGCGTGTGAGTGATGCCAGAAAATTCTTGTCTATGTTTAGCTTGTTAGCAATAAGCCTGCCCGTGGGATTGGGTAAATAAGGCGAAGCCTATATATAACGGGAGAGGTCCATATCCAGCGGACATTTACTGGCCGTGATGAAGAAGAGAAAGTTGTTTTACAAATTTAGCATTAAAACACAGCCCGATGTGACGGCGAACCGGCACAACCGCAGAGAAATCAGGCACAAAATCAACGGATTTAGGTGCTTTCCGAGGCACGCGGTTGAAACAACGCCGATTTCCTAACTCCAAGCTGCTTTCAATTTTGACAGAATAACAGTAAATAAATCAATTTTTATATAAGATATAAATATATACGTTATAGCGTACGTAAACTTATAGTTACTTTAACAAAACAGTTACACTAAGTTTTAGAAGAGGACATTCGCCATAGATGCCACGCTTGGCAAACGGCTCGTTATTAAGAAGACGCTGTTGACCATCATCTGATTTGTTTCTCTATCGGATATTCTAACACCGCCACTACACAGTATTTTTTCTTTATAACAATTTAAATAAAAATGTTGGGTAAAATTTTTACCGATACAGGCTCCAATTTAAATTACTTTTTACAGCACGAGTTTGTGTTTAATTTAAGATTAAATTGCAGTAATCGTAAGGGTAGTATTATTTTTTTATTCTTGATTTTCCGACCGATTTTTTAATCATTTCATTATAATAATTTCAATTGCATCAAATTGACTGTATAATTTTTTTGGATCTGACATTTACCCCAGAGTTTTCACGGACGAATTAAACCAAAAAGAAAAGAATTTTTTAAATTAACATTATTTTTATGCTTATAAGAATTTTATCTTTAAATTTATAGTTATAATATTATTACCATTACCGTTACAGTCTATTAAAGTCCACTGCTGAACATAGGCTTCCATCATAATAGAATAAATTGCCTCACAGGAGGGATATTTGCCATAGTTGCCATGTTTGGCAAGCGGGTGGGCTGTTATATTGTAATTTAATTTTCTTATAATATTACCAGCACGTATTCGGAAGTGCGTTTGCGTCATTTGCTGGTGAGGATAATTTCGCAACAGCAGCATTTTTTTATTATCATAGAACCAATAATGACATGTTATAACTTATAACCTTAAGTAAGATATTATTAGAAAAAAGAAGGTCTTCTTACTATAATTGTTTATATGAACTAGCAAAGGGTATATTATAATCACTACGTTGGCAATTTTTACACAATTTGAAGCTGAGTTTGGTGCTGACCTTAAAAACCTTCGCGGGCTCGTGCAAAGCTAACAATAAAATTATTGTAATCAAATGAGTAATATAGGAACGCAACGGAGACGAACAAACAAATGTATAATTTTATTTACTGGATATATATCCATTTTTCCCAAAATTGTTCGCCGCTGTGTTAGAAAATATCTTCCGCAACTTATACCGTGATATGTATGGCATCAATACAAACGGGTTAAAACTGCACCATTTAAGATTTGCCGATGACCTGGTATTAATTGAAGAACGCTCTGAAAATAATGGTCATTAAAAAAGATCAAATTAAAGGTCAATTTAAAAGAGATAAGAACCGTGGTAGCTCAGATAGTTACCACTCTCTGTAAATATAACATAACGCGAGTAACCCGGGTTCGATCCCCGCCGGCACCAATAAAATTGTTAATTTCAATTTTAAGTGCTGATTTACCACGTGCTCGGTGGTGAAGGAAAACATCGTGAGGAAACCTGCATGTCTGAGAAATAAAGAAAAAAAATATTTCGCCAACACGCATTGGGGCAGCGCAGCGGACACTTCCTTGCCCTAAAACCCTCTTAGAAACGAGGGGAGGCCTGTGCCCAGCAGTGGGGCGTATATAGGCTGTAACTATTACTAACTACTACTACTATCTTTACTTGAAGTGGGTTGTAGGCTCTGGTCAGAGGCTATATTATATTCTGCGACGGCAGGTGTGCATGGACTGCAGTAGCTAACTACCATCAGGTGGACTGTAATTACGCTTGTCACTTCAATCTTATTTATAAAAAGACATCCAATATTAGCTGAGTCGTGTTTTAAAAATAAAGTGAAATATTTTAAAAGAGGAGAGTAGAAAAAAATTACGTTAACTTATTTTATAAAAAACGGCAATTTCATAGGTAAAGACCTAATCTTTAGCTTCAGAACTGCCACTAATTTTATTTCTTAATAACTGCTTTGGTGTACAAACAAAGAGTGCTGTATTTATGGTTACACTTAAAGTGTAAATTGGGTCGCATTTAAGTCAGTTCGGACCAGACGGCCCGGTGGCGTCTCGACCGCTGAATGCTAAGCAGTGATATTAAGAAGCTGGGACGCTATTCGCTTTTTTATTTTGATTACTGTTTTAAGGTATGTTTTCACTAATGCGATCTACATATTTATTGTGGAAATTAAAGTAAAATCTTAGATCATCCACCTAATTTTCGGGAGGGTCGTGGTGCAAGTAAAATGCTGCGATGCCACAATGCTTGTAGGACTTAGACTTTTCAATTCTTAGATACATTTTTGTTTAATAGGATAAGGGTGACAAAGGAGCTAACAGTCCACCTGATGGTAAGTGGTCGCTGTAGCCTATAGACATCTACATGTATCCTCGATTACGAATCGAAATGAAGATGCGTTGTCACCCGTGAGGACTAGGATTGAATGTCTCGTTTCGAGTAAAAAGGGTCTCCGGTTCTCTACACTCACCATACGAAACACTACAGCGTTGAGCTGATATTTTGCGCTGGTATTCAGTGAGAGTGTAGTCCTTTCCCATTCGAGTCGACTTCCGATTCGCGCTACAACAATACCTAGCTAAAGATCTTAATGGCTTAAGATTTTAAGACGAAAAAATGTGAAATTATTTTGTTCTTTTCAGTTCTTAGAAATAGGTTTTTTTCTTTCTAATACAAGCTATTTTTTTAACTAGCTAATTCGTTAGATTTTGACATCAACGAAAGTCCGCAATTCCAGTCTCTTCAAAGCATTAACATAAAAATGAAAAATATCTATGGATAATAAAAATTGTATGCTTATCCGATCAATGTTTACAATGTAGTTATTAAAAGCGCATCTCTCGCGTTCCTCCGCTTCATAATCGTCTCAGCTTATCTTAATACCATTGGCTTATCAATGTTTGCTGGTGTTGATTTTACGAGAGGCACATTTTCTTCATTAATACCTATTCTGCTGAAGGTTATGTGGGAGGAAAATCAGATAAATAGTTGGAAGATAAAAATGCATTTATGGCGCCCGCCTATTTTAAATATGTGAATGGCCCATTCAGACTATTAGGGTATATTATATTATTTAGTTAATTACTTCGGAAAGTTTCAGACATTGTAAATTTTTTAATAAAATTGTAACTTACCGAATGCTTTTTGTTGTTGTGTTGTTTGCTGTTTTGTTTATCAATTTCAAAATATTTTTATTAAAAATTGTAAATTTTTACTTTCAAGAAACAGAAACAGAGACAGAAACTTTTTTATTCAATGTAGATTATAACAATACTTATTGAAAGTCACTTTTTTCATTTACCACTGGTTTGCAAAAAAAACCTCTGTCCTGGGAAGAACCAGCAAGAAACCCAGCGGGACTATTTTTTATCCAATAATAGCTTACAATCATGTTTACAATCAACAACACAAGACAAATTAAAAATAGCTTGGTAGCGATCACCCTTCTCAGGGGTTATTATCATCCATAAATTCCTTAATATTATAATAACCCTTTTT
>DWHP01003685.1:0-13177 GCA_018247895.1 Parnassius honrathi
TATATATATATATATATAAACATAATATCAAGATTTAGTTCATAACTTTCATAACTTCAATATGGTTGGTAGGAAGGTGATGTACATTTACTTACCTGCACGCCATCGGCTAGCTTCAAATTCGACGAGTCCTCCTCTTCAGGCGCATTTTCGTCTATGAGGCAAATTCCTGTAATGAAGTTTTTAATTACTGTAACTATTTTTATACAAATAATTGGACTGCAAACAAACCTACTCATAGTAGTTGGCTACTACAACCCATGGACACCTGGACACACGTGGACCAAGCAAACAGCTACAAGTAAGGAATGCTGCAGCCGCGTTGTCATCTCCGAGGACTAAGACGGAACTCCTCACAGCCTCTATATTGGTTCTCTATAGCCCTGCGGTGTAGGGCCTGCTGTGTGTGCGCAAGAAATAGGTAAAAGGTTGGTTACCTCTACCCAGACTCTTAAGTAATAAGGAGTCCTTATGACCTATAAATTGCTAACTCGAACCGAATACAGGATTGTCCAACGAAATTTTCATATCGTATTACGCACTAACTTCAAATGCGTTGTGTAGGATGTGCAAAAGTCAAACTAAAAATATGTACAGCAAATATATTTTAACGTAGACTTTTCCCTTCCACTGGATGGAGTGACAGCCAAAAGAAATTTATGAATTCAGATGGCTCACTATTGTGTTTTGAGACATTCCTTGTTCATTTATTTCTCGGTTCAGAAATGGACTTGCGAAAGATTGTAATGACGATGATGTTTTGTTGTATTTCCTTTAAAACAGATATAATAATATTCTAAAATAACGGCGTGTGACGGACTCATGTAAATAGAGAGTGAAGTTGTCAATAAACCTCAAACTATTTTTATTATACACACATAGTGCTTGGTTTTATATGGGTGTATTTATGCATGCTTACTTATTTATGTATGTGTGTGTGTGTGTGTGTGTGTGTGCGCGCGTGTGTTATGTGTGTACATGCGTCAGTGAGTGTATATATGTGCAAGTACGTATGTGGGCATCTATATATGTTCGTGTGCTAGTGTGTAGGCTTCAGTCGCATTAGTGCGCGTCCACAGTGAATATACACGGTGTCAAGAACCTGTCGCGGGCGCGAAGGCGGGCACGTGCAGGGGCCACAGTGACGACCAAGCTGTTAGAGTGCTTAGACCGTATTTTAGGAGTTGCAAACAATGAGCAAGGCTTTATATTATTACTAGAGAGTCCGATCGTGAGATGGGAGATGTTGAACATAAGAGCACGAAGTAAATAAAATCAGTGAAATAAATGGTGAATTTTTTACTTTGTATGAAGAATTGAGATAGTATCCTAAAATTTTTTGTTGCGTACACTCGAATGTTCTTGTCAGCATTTGATTATAACCTGAATAAAATATCACGTAAAATTTTCATTAATCAAACAAAATTGAAGACGCACTCACGCCGAGCGACAAGAACGAACTGGTTTGATACCCGGTCATCCACGCACTGGGTCGTTTTCTGTCAGTAGTTGTGGCCCCACTATGGGCCTATTAAGCAAGTTTCTTACTGGGCCCGTATAACGCTCTCGCTTATGCCCGACGCGCCCGCCTTAATCACTACACTATGGATGCAAACGGTGGTTCCATATGTTCGATACTTCGCGCTCGTCGTCGCCACCGCGCTAGGCTCGCACTGTGGACGCACGCCTACAAGCGGAAAACGAATCGTAGCCTAAAACACGTCCAAAAATTTCTCAATATCTCCGAACACATATAACAACAAGTTCCGTATTCTTACACTGAGAATTGACTCCTTTTATTAAAACAACCATATGTTGGCAGACTAGTTGTACTCAGTACGTAGGTTACTCAATTAGTTTTGAGATGCTCGAAACGTAAAAATGGAACGCACCCGTGTTATGTCTATAAAAGGCAAATTTACTTAAAAACGGAACTCCATAAGTCAATTGCTCAATATTAAAAAAAGGAAATAAAGTTCTATTAATTTTCTTGCAACGCACCCGCGTTTTTCATTTAATACGATTGATCTTAACCGTGAACATTTGAGCGCTATGATCTATTATGATTTTAAAATTGGTTTTACCTAACAATTAAGTTTACAATGGTTACAATAAGCATTAGGAGACTCAGCGCCATCACGCGCAACAATATTTAGGTGGTTTGCTGAATTCAAAAGGGGTAAAATTAACCTTAAAAATGACCAAAGAACCGGGGCCCCGCAAACAGCAGTAACAGAAAATGTATGGACTACTGAAATGTTGGTGCGAGAAGACCCACGAATCAGATATACGGACATCGAAAAGGTTGTAGGCATTAGTTCGGGGAGTATTCGTACCATCCTACATCAACATCTTGGAGTGAGGAAGCTTTGTTGTCGACGAATCCCTAGTTTGCTATCCGAAAGCGAAAAACAGACTCGTGTGGATTGGTGCCATAAAATGAATCTACGCTTTGAAAACGGGGCATCTAGGCGTGTTTCAGATATCTTTACTGGTGACGAGACATGGATCTATCAATATGATCCCGAAAATAAAAGGCAATCATCGGTATGGGTCTATTCAGAAGCACAGTTATCGACAAAACTGCAAAGACCTCGCAACGTCGGCAAAAAAATGGTGATTAGTTTTTTTCGCGGAGCGTACATTTGTTATACATGACAATGTTATACTACAGTTGTATTACCCAAAGCTTTTCAGCAGTGCGGGAGAGAAGACCAAAGACCGGGCTTCGGGGAATCATGCTGCATCACGATAACGCCTCTTCATATACCTCCCTTAGAACAAAAGCATTTGACGGAATCAGGCGTTACTTTGCGGAAATCCATTACAATAAATATATAAATTACTTTGCAACATTCCGCTAACTAAAAATACTATGAAGTGTCTTACCTGGATTGAAGAGCACCTTCCGCCTTCCCTCAATTGCATGCACTAATCCCGCCACCACTAGTCCCAGCACTACTACTCCCGGCACCACTACTCCAATACCACTATTCCAGGGAAGACACACCATCGATAAAATAAACGTGTTTCGCCTACGTGTAAACGACACGAGGTGAAACACATGTCGTTTACACGTATGTCGTGTACACGTAGCGGAATTTTGCAAAGTAATTTATATATTTATTAACAAAAGCATTTATTGAGGAATTTGGTATTCAAACTCCAAGTCATCCACCCTACAGCCCTGACTTAGCTCCTTGTGTTTTCTTTTTGTTCCCAAGAGTCAAAGAAAAAATAAAAGGCAAGTGATTTTCAAGCGCCGAAGAAGCCGTGGCTGCCTACGAAGAAGCGATTTCCGACCTGTCAGATCAAGACAAAGTGTTTTCAGAGTTTGTTTACGCGAATGGAACTTTGTATAGAGCATGATGGAGAATATTTTGAAAAGATGTAAAATACATATTAATAGTATCTAGAATACTATTTTTATATCTCAAAACTTATTAAGTGTCCTACGTATTTTTAGGAACGAAGCCGAAACGAAGTGCATCGGCGGTACATTCAGTAGGTTACCACGCGCCGTGTTGTCGCCCGATTTATTCTGTTTCTTTGTTACACATGCCGCATCAGAAGGGATAAGTTACACAATAAAAAAAGAGGCACTTTGAAGATGAATATTATATTAGGATCTCAGAGTTATTCGTGTTGCGAGCGAACGTGGTTTGTGGTTAGTTCGTGAATGTGTGCGTACTGTATACGTGCGTGTGTGTTTGTGTGCTGTTTGTGAGCGTGTGTGGTTCGTCGTGCGTGCATGCATGTGTGCGTACTGCATGCGCGCGTGTTTGTGTGCGTGCTGTTTGCGAACGTGCGTGGTTTGTGGTGCGTGCCTGCATGTGTGCGTACTGTATGCGTGCATGTGTGCGTAACGTATGCGAGCTCACCCCAGCTGTTGTCGGCGTGCAGCGGGAGCGTGTCCTCGCAGACCTCCGCGGCAAGCTCGACGGGCGGCGGCCGCGCGCGCACCTCCTTCTGCCGCGCCACACAATGCGAGTCTGAGCACTGCGGGTTCGGCTGCAACAATACACTACACTGCAGCTACGGATACATATATAGTAACAGCTTCAGGTAACAACAGCTATGATGGCACTATCGTCGCGCCTTAAGCGAAAACCACCGAAACCTAAATCACGCTATCAAAGTTCCCAAATACTACGGTATTATAAAATAGCTCTGAACTAACACATAAACCATTGACTGCTCCCTAGGCTGAATACCTTGCCAGCGGAAGATGTTCAATTTGACGGTGAAAGGAAGAGGGAAAGGATCTACTTCAGAACTTTGATAGCGTGATTTAGGCTTCGGTGCGCCACAAAGCTACAGATATAGATATCTATAAGTACAGGTAACAGCGGCCGCACGCCATAAACACACGCTATACATACTGTTGTGTGCACCAGAACTTAATAACGTTACCAAGTATAATTAAAAATAACGTTAATTAACGTTACTTTCATACGAAAACCTTTATATACTTTGTAAACTTAAGCACTAAATATAGTTAAATCATGTAGTAAGTAGGGTAAAACCACCAGTAACTGGCCACTTAAGCACTTTCACCAAGTCACACTTTAATTGTGTTAAAATAAGTTATTGTCTTAAATAATTCGGGGTTTTAAAAGTAAAACAAAACAATATTTTGTATCAAACTTTAATAAAATCTAAAAACTATCATTTTTGGTAGTTACTAGCCACTAATTTTAGAAACTGGCCGTCATTAAACCATTAATTGGCCACTTAAAATAAGCCTCAGTTTCATCCTACTATCTATGAAGGAATATAAAAAAATACAACTTTAAACAAAACAACAATCATTATGTTACATGAGATCAAAAATAAAACGATATAGGAACTTTCTTAATTCACACTAACAACAAATGAGCAAGGTTAAGATTGATATTGAATAAATTTTGAAGGCTTCGCCTTGCTTTCGTGGTTCTTCACAAGCAGAGCTAAACATATCATCACAACCACCGTCAGATGTGAGTCAGTATTACTTTCTCTATAGCAAATGTGGCACAAAAACTGATCGTCATCTGCTACAGGTACATGGAGTCTATGATATGGAATACAATTTAAATGAGACCGTTTTTTACACCGGTTTACATTCAATAACCCTACGTGTAATATAGATTTGAACAAAAATCTCAAGAAGCTAATCATTAACCTCATATGTATTTTCAGTCTTTCTTTACATATGTATATCTATCTATCGTATTTCTTCTCGTAGTCTCTTTCTTTCCTCTTTTGCAGCTTGTTGTTCTTCCTTTTTTAACTGCTTTGCTTTTATTTTTTCCACGTATTGATCTGAAGATAAAGCAAATGCGAGTCTTTCTATTTGGATTTTTCCTTGGCGTTTAGGTGATACTAAGTTTTGTTTCAAGTATTCAGTTAAAGACACATTAGAAATTATGGAAACTGTCGAATATGTGATTTCTTTTGGCTAGGCTGTGGAGCAGGATTATGTTCTATTAAATTATTCTGAAGAGTCGGCTCACTGTACACTTCTTTATTTTCATCATCTCTTTCTTCGGTTTTATTTATTAACTCAAATGTAAATTCATCACGAATCGTCCCAGGGTTTTCGTCATCTTCTATAATATCAGTCACATAATTGTCAACGATTATGGTAGATTGGTCGAAAGGGTTACGATCCACGTCATTATTACTTCTATAATTATTATTGTTTTCCGATGCAGCCTCGAATCTTTGCCATAAATTGTAATTTGCAATAAAGTTATCATCTGACTCTAAAATGGACGAGACTGTTCTACATTTTTCAAGAATTGATTCACCAAGAATGATACAAAAGTCTGAATAGGTCAACACATTCATATTATGCACAAAATTTTTTCTGACGAATGTAACATCGGGTTGGTTTACTCTTGCAATGCACTTGCTAAAATCGAAATTATTTGGCTCAAAAGGACGTAAACTGCATACTCTGAATCCATTTATTAACGTCTCTTTCTTAGAACACGAGTTTACAACTGTTTTTGAAAGTGGAACAATGGTCTTTTTTGGTCAGACTCTTCTGGTCTTCTTCCTTAACCTTTATTGGGCGAGAAGCTGCAACATCTGCTGGTTGTAGCACACGAGTTGCGTTTGAATAAAGCGACATAGTTCTTATACTTCTATGGTTATACAGGTTTTATGTCCGTCCACAAACAGAATTACAGGAAGTGGGATATTCATTTCTAAAATTTGTAGGTGCAGACAGTTAGAGAGATATAATCATAAAAAAACTGCTACAGTCATCCGGCCTGTATTTCTTCACCCTATTCCCCAACCAGCCAGCACACTCAACGCAACTCGGTCAGGTATCCGTTTATAAGGATAGATAAGCATTGGTCCAAAGACGTGTCCAGCAGCAAAAAACGTAAATAAAACTGTAATGTTTACTTTACAGGATCGTTTTTCTATCTGGTACACATTTTTGCACCCTTTCTCAGCCAGTACTTTGCCTGTTTTCGGGCAAATATTGAACCCAGTTTCATCAGCATTGAACACTTATAGGATCTTGGATAACGTCATTTAGTTCTTCCTCGACAATACTGCTGTATTTCCTGAAACCATTTCCTAATATCCTGTTCAGAAACACATGCACTTGCATTGGTAACTCCTTCTGATGTTCAAATAGAAATATTAGGATGTTTTTTCAGGTTTGTTGTCTCGGAAAGGATTGGGTCTCGGATTTAGTTGCAAAAAATTCCGTACACGTAATTGAATATCCTCTTTTTTTCTTGGGAAGCCACGCTTTGATAATTGTACGACGAAGTCAACATGAACTGTTTTCTTCACCTTCAGTTAGCACTGGATCTGGTCCAGACTTAAACCTTGTGTCAGGATTTTTAATTTTAAATTGGAAGCTACTTCTGAGTACACCAAATTATTTTTTCGCCTGTCGAATTGAACTCTCTTTATTCTCAATAAATTTTAGAGCCTTATCTATTGTTTCTTTGCCATATTGTCGTTTTCTAGACATTTTACTAACACTTCAATGAACAGTAAAAAAAAATAAAAAAATAGATGAATAACTGGCCACGAACTGGCCATCTATGCCAGTTTCTGATCAGAGTCGACTAATTCTACTAAAAAGAAAATACACAATACTACATCTTATAAACGTCATAAATACAAGTTATTTTTAAAGAAATTTGAATAATAGGTAAAACTTAGTAACTGGCACACGTGGCCAATAACTAAAAACATGTTAAAATATATTTCAGAAACTAGCCAACCCTTTTAATAACGCCTTATTTAAGATTTTATTAGAATTAAAATAAATATTTATATAACTCACCATGCAAACACGTTAAAAATTCTTTCACCAACGCCAAGTATAGTAAAAGTATAGTAGTATAGTATAAGTAAAAACTTAGCCACTAACATTTACGTAGTGAAGTAACTTACATGTCGAGACACTTACACCGACTGCGAGTAAATGGTCGTTTGCTTTGGCGCTAGTATCCGTAGCGAAAAAGTTGAACTACTATGAAAGGCAAATGGCGAGGCATTTAATACGTTCATAGATGGCGCAAGTAAAACATTATTTTTATTTGAAATAGATAAACTACCAAGTGGCTAGTCATTGGTAGTGGCCAATTATACCTCAGTTTAGCCTACTTATTAACCGATACGTTGGTCTAGTAGTCATAAACGCGATTGCTGATCATGAGGTCCCAGATTCATTTCCCTGGTCAGACCATGATCAGTTATTTGCTTATTCTTTTAAGAAATCCTCAATACAATCCGGAGTCAAAAAGATGGCAGTATTTCACCCCCGTGCCTCGGAAAGAACATAAAGCTCTTGGTCCTAGATCCTTGGTGTTAGATTACCGTCCCATCGGACTATGAGAGTGAGGGGAGTGCAACTGTCATACACGCATATATAAGTCACGCATACACTCGTGCACAATAACCCTGTGTGTGAAACGCAGATGGCCGCCGGATTCGATCTGGAGGACTTCATTATATTATACTACACTGCAGCTACAGCTACCAAACGCTTCTATGTATACTGTTAGACCCGTAATTCAATAACTTCTAAGTAAAGTATGCTGCAGCTGTATGTATTATGGTTGTAGGTTGTAGAAAGTATAGGTCGGCCGAGGAAGGACCACATTCTCACAGAATAACCAGCGTCAAATACACGCTCAATGTCGCTATGTGTGGTGAGTGTAGAAAACCGATGGTCCTTTTTTACTACTACTAAAATGAGGCATACCATTTTAAATTATTTGCGTCGTAGCATAGTGCGGGTGACAGGTCACTAGAACGTTACTTGTGTGCGTTTTTAAGATATGACAAAATTATTAAATATGAGAAAATAACACATTTACATTTACAACATTATTTACATTTTTAATGTTTCTATTCTGTCACGACTGTTGGATTAACATTCTCTTAACAAATCTCACCTAAAAATTCAATTTATTTCACTTGCGTACGCAGTTACCATACTATACTTATTAGCGGTCATTTACTTTTAATTACTAGAGATGTGCCTCATAATCGGACGTAAAAACTGTCAAGCGAATACAACAATCGCAGCTTGAGTTTGACAAAGAATCTATACATATAACAAAACTTTAGAAAAGTCATGTCTGGTACTAAAGGCCACAGAAGCCAAATTAGTGATTTTTAGATTTTTTTGTCTGTCTGTTTGTGTATTCACGATTCACGCAAAAACTACTAAACAGAATCGCATGAAAATTTGTGTGTATCCAGTTAGGGACGCAGGGCAACTTATAGGCTACTGTTTATCCGATTATGAACTTCAAAAAAGGAGGGTTAAGTATTTTCCTTTCCTTATTATTTTATACGATTGATGTGTTTTATTAAAATAAGTAAAACATTTATAAACAAAGCATAAAATAAGCTTTAACCGTTGCATAATAAATTGAACTACGCTAACAATCTACATTTCACTTTTTCAACCCAGTGCCATCTAACGTAAAATAAAAAAGTAACGATATTTTGCGTCCAGTTAAATATAATATATAGTACTAGCTGGTAAGGCAGACGTTGTTCTGCCGTATCCGACGACCCTCTGTCATATAAATAATATACATCGAGGGTCACTTATTGCCATATTAACTATCATATCCCTCTAATTGGACCAAACTTCATACAATCCGCAAAATTTTAGGCAGAGACTACAGACTTCCATTTGGCACGATCCTGACACCTCTCGCGCCTCCTCCACATCCATATACCTACGAATATATACTGGTCGATTAAGGATTAAGATTACTCTTAATCTGGCCTGTTTTCAATATATCGCCAATTAGGTCGATAAACTTTCGCCTAGGACGTCACTTTTTAACTCTACCGTTCACTTCTGCAACATAAATTTGCTTTGTCACTCTTTCCTCATTCATTCTTTCCACATCACCAATCCACTGAAGCATTCCTTTCTTTATGCTGGTCATAACATCATCTTGCAAACCACACTATTCTCTTATCACACAATTTCTCACCGTCACTCAGATTCAGCCCTAACATACTACATATCCTTAACGACCGCATTTCTACTGCGTTTATTCTACTCTCGTGCTTCTTCTGCCACACCCAACTTACACTACCATACGCTAAAGTAGGGACTAACACAGCATTGTGAATTGCCATACGTGCTTGTTTTTTTGACACATGCTGATTTCCACAATAGTGTGTAGAGCCCTATTTACTTTATTTCTTAAAAATTAATTTAATTTTTTTATGATATATTTTATTTAAAAAATATTTTTATGTAATTTAAAAAGAAATGTATGTACAGATAAATGATCCATATTTCTTTTATTTGTCTCGTATACCGTTATTTGCCTTTTTTAAATCGATTTAACATTGTTCTAGTGCTAGACACGTTAAACTGTAAGCGGTCACACGCACTATGCTACAACGCAATGACTATAAGTTCCCAGGGGTGGCAACGCATTTGCATTTTGATTCTTAATCGAAAAGCGACATAGATATTCTCTATAAGCCACAGCATCCACTTACTATCAGATGGACTGAGTCACCTCTTTTCTATAAAAAATGAAATAAAAAAGAACAAAAGCTGTTGTCTGCGCCTAACGCTTTTAGAGCACTATTTCCCCCGCCTCGAAACACAAATCATTCATTCATCTTCTAACGTACATCGCTCTCACCTATTTTATATTACAAAATTGTGAACTTGCGAATATATTGAATATTTAATGAGACTGTGTTTGCACATATGTCCAATACGGGACAACTGGTTTATCACCCATAAGCAATAAAAATAAATTAAAAAAATTACAAAAACTGTATCACGGCTGTGATGGTAGCTGACAGGATAATTATGCCGTAATAGTTTTAAGGCAAAATTACTAAACAAAGTTACATACTTATCTGAAATAAATATTAAAATTACGTAGACAAAGTGCACGCACAAATAATGACAACCTTTTTTTTAGTCACATTAAACAAAATCAGTGTTGGATTGTCGAAATACCTTCAAACACATCGTCGGAAAGAAGTCAGTCAGTGCGCTGTACCCCAAGTAATGGGTGACTGTGCCGAAACCAAGCAGGTATTTCAGGGCATTTTGAACTGAAAAACAAAATTGTTAGTGTAAAATTTCTCTTAAAATGTGCGGGCGGGGGAGCAAGGGGAGGGTCCGGTGCTAATCCCGTACAGTTTACGATAACAAGTTTTGACATAAATTGGTTAGGTACCAAGATAAACCAGCCGAATAATGTTCGCCCGAATATAAGAATATACGCTTCAGTGAAATCCACATTCGGCCCATCTCAAGTAATCATACTGGCATTCTTTACGCTTCAAACCGACACAAAGCAGAGCAGGAAATTCTGTCATTGTTGTCTTGTTGTGTTATTTGCCGGTAGAAATACATAAGAGAGTGGTACCCAGATAAGGTATCTAGTGCTGTGCATTTGTAACTAATGATCAAATATATTGTGTACAAAAACTTACCTAAGAAGCCGGCAACAATGCCCATGGTGGTGGGGAGACTGGCCGCGCACACACCGTCCCGTTTCAAAGTTTTCTCGTCGATGTTTGAAGCGACCACGAGTGGTGGAGCACACTGCAAGATATATAGTCATTATACACTAAATAATATACGAACTTTCGGCGTAGTGGCGGTGTAAAAATATCCACTATATGGCGTAGTGTACAATTTTACATCATTAAAGTTCATCTAGGGGGTGTCGAAAGAGGCGACAGAGGGAAAAAAATCAGGAGATGGGCAGCAGCGTGTTCCTGGTGCAGTATACTTTATACGCTGTAACTAAAGTATGATACGAGTAACAATATACTAAAATAAATGAACTTTCAAAACAGTATTGCCGTGTAACTTTGATAAACTTTAAAATACAATTCAAGTGAATTAAAACACAAAAACATACTAGGTGGTACACGATTGTGGTCTCCGGTCTTCTTATGTAATGGATCAACTACTTAAAATTAAATGAAATATTGATTGTTTTATGCCGACGTTTATTTGTCTACAATATACAATAATAGTTATATGAAAGTTCTATCAAAGTACTCTGTGCAGCGTTCATTAACATTGGAAGTAAGCAGTACCTAATTTATGGTTTCTAATCCAGGTGGTAGGACTTGGACCTGAACCTGTATATACTTAGTCAGGTTCAGTTCTGTCAAAAACTTTTTATAAAATTAATGATACACTTTTTTGATAATTATATAGAAATTATATACGAAATGAAAAGCAATTTAATTTAGAATACAATTTCATTTACATTATTCAAAATGCGCTTCCCTATTTGGAATACATGCCCTTAATCGACGCGGCCAATCATCAATCGCAGCACGCACCACACTCATATCTATTTCTGCCGCTGCTTTAGCCAAAGATGCTTGAAGAGATTCCAAATTCCGATAAGGTTTAGTGCAGACTTTCTCCTCCAAATGTTGCCATAGCTTAAATCTGGACTAAGATGACCAGTCTTCATGTTCGATAAAGTCAAGCCCATGGGCTGTCAACCAGTTTTGCGTGCTTCGTGCCTTATGAGCTGGTGCATAATCCTGTTGGAATATGCAATGTCTGTTTTTAAACATTGTTTGCGAAAGAGCTTCCACTATGTTTGTCAGGACGGTATTTTTGAAAACCTCGGCACTGGTTTTTACACCTTTATCACAGAAAAACACCTCAGTTAAGCCTGAAATTATATAACTTATGTAAATTCTTATGATTTGGTGTGAAATAATGTATAGCGTTTGGTTTAGCACCTATAATAGGTCGAATTAAACAGATGAACAGTGTGTACGTATTGTCTTGTTTAGACATTCGACTCATGATACATTGATAATGGTCCGTAACAGCAGAGTGTGTGGTCTAATATTATTTTAAAAATCGTGGTCTTTAGAAAAATCTATGCAAACCGTACTTTATTTAACTTTTGATTAAAAAAAATATTACTCAATATGTAACATTAAATAAATACCAAAAAATAACTTATCTGTGGGTACGCACACCAAAGCAAACTTTTGATGTATCGTATATAAAAAATATACGAAGTATTTATTGGGTACGGGTATGATAGGGAATAAAACATAAATAAATGTGTACATATTGATTGTGTTAGGCAACCCTGCAGTCACTCTTTGTACAAATAAAATTAAGAATATTTCAAGTGAAAACACTGTATCGGGTCAAGTTTAAGTTAAGACGAATTAAAAAGTTATACTGTATATTTATGTATATCAAATACAGTTAAATTGTTTAAGTATTTTTTAATATTTTGATTTATTATCCTTTTATTTTTAGTTTTTTCCTTCTATATGCACTGCTACTGATATATGTTTATCTTTATGTACTTGGACTAATTGTTGCATGTACCATGTACCTTAGTGTATATAAAAGTATAAAAAAATAAAGGGGTCTTCAATATTTCTATTTATTGTGTATCTTCTGGCATAAATTTTATTAAATAAATAGAGTTATTTACCTTCAAATACTGTTTCGATTCCTTGTCTCCCAGAACTTGATTGGGAGCGAATGTCTACTAAGTCCGCCTAAGTTTAATTTTATTATTTAAGATGAAATAAAACACTAAAAGTAAAAAGTGTAAAGAAAAAAAATTAACCCTTATTTATATTTAGATATGGTGATATAAAAACCCTCGGACTTCTCCTAACTTGGGTCGCATTGAATGGAGCCACTCGGGGC
>DWHP01003686.1:0-13177 GCA_018247895.1 Parnassius honrathi
TAGCAGTGCAAGAGCATCGATCACCCTACTCCTTCCCGTTTGTGGTAGCAGTGCAAGAGCATCGATCACCCTACTCCTTCCCGTTTGTGGTAGCAGTGCAAGAGCATCGATCACCCTACTCCCTCCCGTTTGTGGTAGCAGTGCAAGAGCATCGATCACCCTACTCCTTCCCATGGGTGTCGTAAGAAGCGACTACGAAAAATCCTAGAAAAAATTACTTCCGACAGATGGAATAACAATCATTTGTTTAACATCGTTGAAGTCACAACTTAAATACAACCATTGACGAACAGTAGCGTCTTTGACACTTACAAAGCGTGATGATTAACACGGGATAAATGATATGATGGATTCTCATTCAAATTTAAACTCTAATCTCACTGGAATAAAAATAGTTTCTTAAATTACAAACTATTCAGTTGATGTTTGCTACTCAATTACTCGATCGCGTGGCGTGATAGGAAATACTGTAATTAACCCTATAATGAATACAATAAGGGGCTGTGATTCCAAATTGCACTTGAACGTTGAATTAATTTGCTAGAGGTGTTAAAATTTAAAAATGAAAATGTTGTGTTATCAAGAGTACAATTTTCAAATGGAACAAAATATTATGAAAATTTAGTAACAAACAATATACAAATATTTTACATGGTAGAGGCCTGATGTGGCATTAATAGGTCGACTCGACCGGGGAAGGACAACGCTCTCACAGAATGGTATTCTGTGCCTCGTCGGTTGATCGTAAACACTAGGGCTTTGAATCTCGGGTAGGCCAACAAAATAAAGTTATTGAGTTTTCAGTAAATAAATTCTCACTAGCAGCCCAAAGTCATGATATTGGCGGTGTTTCACCCCCTTGTCTCGGAAAACACGTAAAGCCGTTGGTCCTGCGCCTGTCTCCCCGGTTGTGTCGGTTTGCCGTCCCATTGGATTTTGAGAGTGAGAGAGTGCACTTGTGCTTGCGCATACATTCGGCACTATAACCCTGTCCGGCTAGACTCTATCGAGACTCACCAAGGTGACCGAAATTCGGTTATTTCGGTCACCTTGGTCGGACATTGTTATTGTGAGAGAGCCTCATAGAATGGTGGTTTCTTTTGAGAACATGGTCCTTCCCAGGCCGAGCTGTGAAAGGAGCACGTTGCGTAAAATAGCAGCTTAAAGCGGCCCTGTTTCATATGGTGAGTGATGAGAACCAAAGATCCTTTTAATTGGTAGCCTCAGTAGGTAAAAGCCTTATTTTACTAGCAGGTAGTATGTATTTGTTACTCTTATGACATTATGATCGTCATATTGAAAGCCTAATAGACTTCGCACATAAATTTCATTATATATTGCCAGTCTGGGCAAGCAGGCTTTCTACGTGGTAGAGCCATGCTGCAGTTATATTAGTAGTATAATTGTAGCACGAATGGGTCGGCTCGACTGGGCGAGGACCACGCTCTCACATAATACCAGCGTAAAATAGCAGCGTAATGCTGATATGTTTCGTATGGTGAGTGTAGAGAACCGGAGTCCCGTTTTACTGGACTCGAGGCATTCTATCTTAGTCCTCACAAGTGACAATACATCTGCTTTTTGATTCTTAATCGAGTTTAAATGTAAATGTCTATGGGTCACAGCATCCACTTGCCATCAGGTGGGCTGTGTGCTCGTTGGTCACCCTTATTCTAAAAAAAACGAATAATGGTAATGCACTTGTTTCAGGCATAATTTGATATGCACCGCTGTTGGCGCTTTACTTATTGCATAACTGGATATTTCATACCAGGAATATATATATTAACTACCACCGTCTATCGAAGGCGACGAAATCTACATGGCACTTCCCTAGTTGATTTTACCGCATACACAGACCGATTTGAGATGATGGAATCCATAAGATCATCACCACACTGCGTGCTTAGTCATTGATTGATGGAGTTAACGATGAACTTACAGATCTTAATCTTAGCGTGTCCATCAGTGTTGAGGTTAAAGAGCAGGATTCTTCCGACAATACTGTAGTGGCCTTTGATAGTGAAATTGCATCGGATGTCGAAAACGAAAGTGCGTTTCTCACGTATAGACCTGTGTAAAAATATAACATATTAGTTAAAGATCTGCGTATTCAGTAATGAAATAATTAAATTATTTAAGGTACTTAATAAAAACTATTGCAGAATTAAGTTTAAAGCTTGTTTACCATTTCCGATACAGCCCATTAAAGAGCAGTGATTGAGTGAGTGAGAGATTGCCTCGTAGGTATAGACAAGAAGGCTGCTACCTATCTCCTGATTTGTTTCCCTCTGTTTTTTCTTACGACACCCGCAGGATGATAGATGATAGAGGGGTAGTAGATATTCTTACACCGCACACCGATACTTGGTAAAGATTGGCATTGAAGTAAATTGTGCATTATTGTCTAAAATATGTTGACAATAACATCATCTACATTATTGCCTTAGAGGTTAGTACATTAATAAAATCAGGAGATTTTTTTAAAGAATTTTATTATATTAAAGATGAGAAATTTAATTACGTAAGCTGAGATTCGCTTGCGAAAATAAAATGATATATAATACCTAGATTGAAAAGCACCTAACTCCCATCAATAGTCATGTGCAAAATTACTGACACTACTCGTAGTAAACTCAATATTATTTAGAACTGATAACAACTAAAGGTTACAAAAATACTGCGACTGCCAACCCTTCCAAGCATTCTGTGAGGGAGACCTATGTTCAGCAGTGGCTTTTATAGAATGTTACTGTTGGATGGAAAATACAGAGACATCTTGTTAAATATCTATATAATCGGATTTCATTGACCTTGAAACTAGAAGATACGTTGAAATTTGAAGCTTTAAGTGTTAATACTTTTATATATCATAACCTTGTTCATCATTAACACACGAAATGTACACTACTATCGGTAATATGACCCTTAACGAAGGCTCTAACGGTTCCTAAACGATGCATCAACAGTAAAAATAGACTTTCCGATGACTAAACGCTTAGTGTAAGATACAAACAATTAGCTAATGAATTTTCTCATCTCTAATTCAGGATTAGTAGCATAATCTTTACGTGGTAGAGCCACGCAGCAGCTATATTATAGTTGTAGTACGAATGGGTCGGCCCGACCGGGGCAGGACCACGCTCTCACGGAATACCAGCGTGAAATAGCAGCTTAATGCTGCTGTGTTTTGTATGGTGAGTGTAGAGAACCAAAGACCATTTCTACTGGAATCGGGGCATTCCATATTCGTCCTCAGGGGTGAGAACGAATTTGCATTTTGATCCTAAATTGAACATAAATGTGGATGTCTACGGGCCACAGCATCCACTTACCATCAGGTGGACTTTGTGCTCGTTTGTCACCCAATGCTATAATAAAACATCCTGTAAGCTGTTTACACTGGACATATTCTTTATTAAACTCTTTGCCATTACGTTATAAAATCACTTAAAATCACATACTCATAGTTATTGGTTTTCTGTCCTATCTTAAAATCGATCAATGAATGTGTAGATTAGGCAGGATTCACCGAAATCTCCACCCTGATTTAGCTATATCTACTGGTCGAGATGGAATGGTGAATTTTCGTATTTTTTCTCTTAACACCAGTATTCAAAGTGATGCAATCGATCGATCATGATCTACATCATTACAGCCCGTCCACCAGTGCACTGTTATGCTAGGCCTCCCTAAAGGAATTGTGCAAAACGTTCTCGAGCCGCCTGCATCGATCGATTTACTGCATGTAAAACTGTACCGCCACTCCATTTAGTGAAATCCCGCCCCACACTTGACCTACCTATATGAGGCTACCATTCAAGAACTTTTCCTCACTATAGGCTACCGGTTTTTCGAATTATCGACCAAACGCCAAGTTAATTTATACCTAAAGTAAAGTTACTGCGTATATACATCCCACTGCCAGGGCAAGGAAGTATCCGCCGCGCTGCCCTCAATGCATGTTGGCGGACTGCACATGTCTTCGATTTTTTTTATTTCTCAGACCTGCAGGATTTCTCACGATGTTTTCCTTCACTGTCGAGCACGTGGCATATTTATACTTAGTCTATGTCTATTTCTTATTTTCTTGGATTGTTTTTTAATACATAAAACGTAACATTTATGTGAAGGTTTAGTTCATGTTCTAGGATAAACATTCAGTAATTCCATATTTGGAGGCGTTAGCTCTATTTGGTAATACATACTTCAATATTGGCGTGTCGACGTAACCATCCGGCACGTATTTCAATACTTAGCCTCGACAAGGCCAGGCCACGTTACGTCGGGCAATGTTCTAGAAAATCTTAACACTATACCAGTACCAGTTTTCCTTTTTTATACAAGGATTTAATATAAGGAGAAGGTATATAATTCGACTGTATGATTTTTATAAGCGATTTTGATGATTCTTTTTGATTTGAAAACTGATATTTCTCATGTGGTCCCATCAAAATTGATCAAGATCTGACCAGTAATTATTGAAATTATTGACTTTGACTACATTCATGATATTTTAATTTTATTTATACTGACGTCGGTTGTACAAAATTTTTAATTTTACCACTTATGTTTTTGTTAAGTTATTGTTAAATAAAGTTTTTGTTATCTTGGGCGATTATCATGTAGTTAAGACATAAAATTTAGTTAGGATGATATATTTCACCAATGTTAAGTCACCTTAAGTTATATTAACTTAATCAATATTTTTTATATCACAATAAATGAAATACAAACAACTTAAGTCTATTAAAACTTATCATACAAGGTTATCTGTACACCATGTTTTATTAACGGCAGTCGGTGCTTAACCTACGTACACACAGTGTATATTATACATTACGGTAGGTAGAATATGCATTAAAATCGTAGTGAAGATCCGCATCTATTAAGCTCTAGCATGATGACCACGCGAAGACCAGTACCAACGTATATCCACCCCGGTATTGCCGGCTTTAGCGTTTGTTATGTGTAATTCTTCTAACGATTGTATAAAGTCAATTTGGCTGATTCCGCTGACCGACGACGGAAGGATCTGTGATCGACAATCCGTCTGCTATGTATGATGATTAAAGCGGATTCTCCTTTCAATCACAATGGCAGAAAGACCCATATTAAGCCGTGAACCTACTAATTTTTTTATAGTATTAGGGTGGCAAACGAGCACAAAGTTCATCTGATGGTAAGTGGTTTCTGTGGCCCATAGACATCTACATCTATCCTCGATAACGAATCAAAATGCAGATGCGTTCTTACCCGTGAGGACTCTGAGACCGCGAGGTTTCCCGTTGTTTAGACTCACCAAACGAAACACAGTAGCGTCAAGCTGCTATTTGACGCTGGTATTCTGTGATGGCGTGGTCCTTTCCCGGTTGAGCCGACCCATTGGTGCTACAACTATACCAGTATTATAGCTGCAGCATGGCTCTATCATGTTGAAAAATTGTATTCTCTAATTATTGTATTAAATTACTACTACAAATTAATTCGAAATTAAGTTGTATGACTCAATCTGTGAACGTTATGTGCATTTTGTATTGATATGCATAACACTTACAATACACATATATACAAATATGTGTATTGTAAGTAACATATATATACATATGTGTGTATTGTAAGTAACATGTATATACATATATGTGTATTGTAAGTAACATGTATATACATATATGTGTATTGTAAGTGTACTTGTTAAATAAATAAGTAAATATATAAACTTTCTGAAGTCACTGCGCTTCACAATCTTCGGCCGCACTTACCATGAGGGAGATAACAGTTAAGCTGGCTTAGAGTAGTAAAAAATGAAATTGAATAGGATAGCACATACTTTATTTATAAAAATAGACTGTATATATAGTTATTACGTAAGTACTAAATTCAAATTCAATAAGGTAATTAAATAATAATACTTACGAAACTTTGTTAGGAATGCATGTGCTTAAGCCAGTGAGTTTTCCGTCGTGGAATGTCATCTTTACGTTTCCGGGAAGCTCCATAGTGATATTCCGATCTAAGTACAGAGGGTCCAAAGGAGGGATTCCAGCTTCGGGAATACCTTTTACTACACCTGGTATAGCATCCAAGGTGGCTTTCGTCAAGCACTCGTCACTGTGATCGTCACACGGGTGAATGAAGTCGGCTGTTGGAAATTTATTAAAGTAAAAGTCAGCAAAATAATCAAAAAATACTAGCGATGCTAATATTCTCTTTAACCACTCCTGGTAACCTTCAAGTGCTTGTGTTATAAATCGTTTAAGACAGTAGTCGAACAGCGGATTTGAATCCACGACCTTTTTGTTTCGCGGTCCGCATCCTGACATTAGGCAACTGTGGTTTCAATTTGTGTTTTTGTAACTTATTTTAACGTCAAAATTTACCATAGCAGCGATGGTAGATTTTTTTATAGGGAGTAAGGACCCGTGGAGGCTCTGGGGTTAATCGCTCGCCGCAAATTTTACAGTACTTGAACAACCCAGGTTTGATCCCCAACGGCGCTGATGAAATTGTTAATTACAGTCTAATTTGTAATTACACACGTGTAAAAACACGTGCTCAATGGTGAAGAAATTAAATATTTGAAAAATGAATCTGCGACCCAGCAATGGGACGTAGCTTGTATGCTTATTTTAGATAACTGACAAAAAGCGAGATACTGTATTTTATTTTGAGCTTTTCTTACAATCTTATTAGTAACTAGCAATCAGCCAAGTTTCGCTTGGGTAAGAAAAATTGATGTGGCGTTATTTAGATTTAAGAAGATTTATCAAAGAACCTTTTAATTTATTTATTTTTTATATCGCTGAGACCACTCCTGGCATTGCTCTCTCATTGTGAAGGTTCAGCACAATCGCTTCAGCCTCCCGAAGAACAGCCCGGATAGACAAACAAAAATTTAAAAAATTTTAACGTTAAGAGATCCGGTACTTAACTTTACTGGTATTTCGTCTTAGTCTTAAGGGGTAACAATGTATATGTACGCCTATATTGTTTGGATTGGTTAGATGTGTCCATAATTTGCTGCAGCAACTTACCATAAGGAGGCCTGTAAGCTTGTACGTCACTCATAAATTAAAAAAAAACAGCAATTTGAGCAATTAACAATGTTTTACAGATTTGTTGCCCACTTGAAGTATAATGGACAAACTTTAAGGATGTCAAGCCGGTCATGTTAAAAGAAATCATTAAATATGAAACCGAATTACAGGATTATAGTGCCCGAGGGTATGCGAACACGGGTGCATTCTCTATACGTCGTTCTCATTGTCCGATGGAAAGGTAATCCGACACGAACGGAGAGAGATCAGACTTAGAACTGGCTCTACGTGCGTTCTTAGACTGGGTGAACTACTGAGAACTTCTTCATAGAAAAACCCAATAATTGATTTTGGTAGGACCCGGGGTTCGAACACGGGACCGCCTGATCAACAATCGCGTCTACGACAACTAGACCAACGGCACTATTTGTTTCGTATGCCAAACAAATGACTCGGTGACAAGGTATAATCACGTGTAAAATTATATAAAATAAGAAGTATGAGACAAAACAAATTACGTAGTGATTTATGTAAAAAAACATATTTTGAAGATAATGATGACTATTTGCGTATGCGTTTTTTGCAGTTAGAGTATTAAGGTTATCAAGCATTATTTGCATATTGAAGAGATAACTTTAACTTAACGAAAGATTTCTACAATGCTCGATGGGTCAAAAAACTAGGTTGTATTAAGTAACAATCAATAACAGTTTGATGCAATACCCAGTGTCATAAGTGTGACATAACATTATCATAACATATATAATAATATTTATGACTATCAAAACCAGCAGACAGCTTGTAAACCGTTTACTTCTGATCATAAACCTCTCAAGAGCGTAAGATGGTAAACAATAATGAAGTTAAGCTGTTATCATATGATTATGTTACTATCTATCTGAAAACTGTGGCCACGGGTTATTTCACTCGTTTGTTATTAGAAAAGGGTGACAAAAGAGCACACAATCCACCTGATTGTGTGTGGATACTGTAGTTCAGACCTTGATTAAGAATCAAAATGGAGATACGTTGTCACCCCTGAAGACTTAGAACGGAATGCTTCTTTTCCACTAAAAACAAACGCCGTAGGAAACACAGCATTATTAAGCTATTCTACGAGAAGCCTTAGCTGCTGCGTGTTTCTACCACGTATAAAATGTTTTGACATCGATTTAATTTCAAATGATACTTACGGTCACAGGCGTTAGTTAAGGACGAGGAAGGGTGTTGACGATAATAGTTTTGTATTTACTAAAGTACTACATATTCCCCTTTATTTACTCTGACAGAACTTGGTAAGAGTCGTGGTAATTCGCTAAGCGTTTGCCGTAAATTTCATAGTATGTGCGCAACCTGGGTTCTTTCCCCGTCGATATCAAATAAACTGTTACTTGCAATTTTAAGTACTGATTTACCATATTCTCGGTGATCATGGAAACACTGTAAGAAAATTTGAGTTTTTTTTAAATATGTATAAGGGAAGGCAAACGAGCGTGCGGCTCACTTGATGGTAAGTGACTATCGCCGCCCATGAGTAAGTATCCGACCTACATCCTCATAATTTTACATAGTTATGTTTGATCAAGTTTTTGAACGTAAAGTTAAGTATGCAACATACTATCATACCGCGAACCCTACCTTTGCTCTTACAAGTAACATAACAAGATTCCGTTTTAAAGAAAAGAACAGATATTGGATTTTAGTTTTTTTTTTTATTAATATCAAAAGCCAGTGTACATTGGCTTTAATATTCATTTTATATAAAAGCACCGAAATATGCACAAAGTGTCATTATTAACTTGTTATTTAATTTTTATAATATAAGATTTATCAAATGAATCACGAATAAAATTATAACATTGGTATACTAATATTTTTCAATACTTTAGATATCAGTAGAAGATTTTATATAAATCTGAACGACAATATTTTATTAACATTAATGTTAAGCAATATTGATTTAATAAATTTAAGTAATAATTTTACCATAAAATTATTTTTAAACACCAAAAAACATAACGTAGTTTAAAATATTAATTTTTAAAATTGTACTTACGCAAAGGATTTAATTGTAATATATGATGACAGCACGAAAATAAAAATAAAATTATTGTAACTGATTTTGTCATTTTTTTTGTCTTTTGTACACACAGTAGCGTCACATCCAACGTGAGTAGAACGAATGATTTAATTTCCTTTGCCTCAGACTCTACAACTCTACATAATTTTGAAACGTAGTAAGAGAACTTCAAGGACGAAAGTTGTAGTTTTACTATGGATTGACTTTTACACTTTTGTTTTTATCAAAACTATATTATTACATGCAAGGTTGATTCAATAAATGACGTATTCTGTGTGACGTTTTGTATGTTAACGGACTCCACACATCCTTCAAATATTTAAATTTACAGCCATGCAGGTTATATCACAATGTTATCTATGTCATCTTGTAATTCCTAATATTCTGGTTGGATCGATTTCGGGTAGCTCGTGTATTATTAAATTAACAGAGAACTCATAAGCAAGAGAGTAACCGTAAGCTGCTATGGCTCAATATAATCCGTGTTACTAATTTGTTATTTAAAAAATATTAATATTGGGACGACAAAGTTATTTTATTTCTTTAATATGGTAGTTTCAATAGATTCGGGCTATAAACCTGAAAATGTATTATCAGCTCTTTAAATCGTACTGGATCTTTACGATGAATTAAAATCGGCTTCTTCCATGCTCGATACATTTCTTTTATGCATTCACAGTTTCCTGGACATTGTTGACCAGATAATTTTCGATATGGGTATCGTTCAAAGGCTTAAATATTTTCGTCATATCCCTTAATTATCTTTTACAATAATCGGTGGATGAGATAAGATAATTTATGTACCCCATCATCACATGGAGGTAAAATCTTCAATGTTCATCCACGAGTTCGGTTTATTTTAGTATTGAATAACAAACTTTGCGCTCGATCTCCGAAGATTCCACAACATACTTATCTAACTCGTAAGTTTATCCCAGACGTCGTTGACTCATCACACAAAGATATCATACGTCACAAGTCGCACACGCAAACGACATATCATATAAGCCCATAAGCCCGCAACGTGCTTGGATGGTTCTCATCATTCAGATCATCGACAAATACGAGTAATCATCATCAGTATTCCCTTTTATAAAGATGAATAGATCTCAGATCATAGAAAGTAACGTGGTGGCTATTATTATGATCTCAGCTCTTAACAATTTGCCTGTCCGCGATTAAGACACAATATAGTTAAACAATTGAAATTTCATACAGGAATAGTGGAACAAGGAAAGGGTTTTAAAGCTTTTAATTGTTTTATTAATAATTTTAATAAAAGTACCCCTTAAATATCACAGTGTTTGACCTTTAATCTTACCTTGCCTTTTAGCGTTAGAATAATAGAAGAAAATATTAAGTAAGCTTATTTACAGTCTTAGAAAAAAACCTAAATTTTAAAAGCTACATTAATCTTCTCACAGGCAGAGTTCGTAAATTAATTTATATATTTAAAGTTATACGAAGTATGTTTATTTTGCTTCATGTTTATCTGTTATTACATACTGTATTTTCCGCTGGGGTGGCGATGCAAAAAACTAACTTAAAGAAGCTGGAGGTGGCACACAGAGCCATTTTGATAGTGGCTACTTTCCAATCAATCATTTTTCCAACTAATCAGTTGTACAATGGCACATTTTATTTTAAAATCAGTTATTTTACAGTTCCGCAAAACCCCATACAGGGAAAAAAAGTAAACGCCGAAAAGACAAAATTTGTTCTCTTCCACAAGTTGGCTCATCATTCACTAAAAGATTCCTTTATTACCAGGATTCGTCTCTTTACAATAAAGTAAGAGAAAAATGTCCTATATTATATGAGCTATCATTCTATGACTGCAAGAAGACTGTCCGCTCATACCTTCCAGACAATTTTATGACGAAACGGAGAAATACCTAAAGTGATCGTAAAATAACACACACACACACACACGCACACACAAAGGCGCGCATGCGCGCGGGCGCGTACGCAAGCACATATGCAAACTAGAAACTCTTAGAATTATATAATATACACTTATAACAGTAAGCATGTACTTATATTTACTAATATGGGGATTGGAGACTGTTACTTCCTCTAACCTAGCTAGGAAAGCAGAGCTACATCCACTAGATTGAAGATCATATTTTTATAGATAGTACAGACAATGTAATTTCCCACCCATGTACTACAATCACTCATATATAAATAAAGTTTATTATCATATTATTAAGCTTGTCAGCATCAATTGTGGTAATAAATTTGGCTTTCAAAGTCTTATACATAGGAGATAATGTATAAATTGCAATAAACAAGGATTTGTATTATAGTTTGTAGGACAGTCTTTAAATTACCGCTTAATTTTTTATTAATGATTTTACAAGAGATTAACGCAGCATGTGTTCTAAAGTTTACAGTCATTATATACAATCATATAGCGATTTTAAGGAACTTAAAATAACAAAGAACAATAAATTTATTTAAGAATCATCATATATATTTATTGGTTGAATAAAAACTAATTTAACGGATTTAATCGCGTTTAATTTTAACGTTTTTAATTTCCTGATTGGGATTTTAGTCCAGAAGGAATTGGCGCATGGTTATCGAAAAGTATTCCACCTCAATTTTTTATGAGATTTTCTTCAAATTGTCCTACTGATCATATAAATGCATGTCTCCATGGGGCAACTCTGTGCCATATAGTTTATGGAGATTTTTTCTCAATTGCAAGGAATTGTTATTTTCAAACTGAACAAATCATTTTTATATTCTTTGGTAAAATACGAATAAAAAAGGTCCTAAGTTAATATTTCGGTAATGCTTTTTAAAGATTTTGAAAATCACAAATTCGAATATTTTTGACCCATTAAAAACATATTTTTAAATATAATATCTTTTTGTTCTCGCCTAAGGATATTATTTGTCTAAACAATATGTTGAAAGCGTTATTAGTGTTTTTTGAAAAAAATTAAGTTACTGCCTATACATAGGTGTACGCCCCTTTCCTTCTGCGATATCTGAAAGCAAGTTACGGAGCGACTAACCATCCGTTATGCTGTTGTCGGCTGCGTTTTGGCAGACTACACTGGACATCGTAATATTTTATACCTTAGATTTCCTTAGACTAGTTTCCTTATACGATTTATTCCTTGCAAGCACTTAAATTTGCAATTATCAATTTCATTGTTGCTGGCGTGGACTAAACTGAAATTACTCCGAGCTCTAAGCCCTTAAATAGTTTTTTAAATAATATTTATAATTATAGTACGTGGGTTTCATCTTTATTGAATTATAACATTCTCTTGCTTGATATGATACGTCTCTCACATCTGTAAAGTATTTTTTTCATCATGTGCTGCATCAATCAGTAGACTCCTCACAGGCTAACCACATGTCAGTAAACAGTACATCGCAAATAGTTCGAGGACTATTGAATTGTGTCTATGTGGATTAAAGGTTAAACTACCGGTTTAGCATGTCAGTGTGTCCCAGTCATGACTAACATTTGTGCACATATAATTGTTGTATTTCCGGATCTGCTTGGGTTGTGTATATCACACGTAAAGTGGGCTATTTTTTTATTATGTGGGAGCAGCTATGCAGGTTTAGAGAAAGAGACCAGTATCACTGCGACATAAAGGATCTATTGTGATCGCTGTTATGGCTATTGTTCACTGCTAAGCTTCTTCTGCTATGTCTTCAATGAATAGAAGGAGTTGCTTAGCCGTGAGCAATTTCACTTCTTCAGGGCGGTGTATATAGTTTGCAAGTTAAGAAAAAGTCCAAAAGTGGGCTAGAATGCAATGTTAGTGCACTTTATCGCATTACATAAAATTTTTATGAGTGTATAAGAACGAGTGTCTCTAAGCTACCGCGTATCATTGCGGCATTGTATCTGTACAATTAATAACTTGTGAAAATCTCATAGTTGTCACTGTGATCAATACGTGGTTGAGGCACGCGGCAGCTATATTATGGTTGTAGCACATATGGGTCCGCTGGACCAGGGAAGGACCACGCTCTCACAGAATACCAGCGTAAAATAGCAGCTTAATACTGCTGTGTTTCGTATGGTGAG
>DWHP01003687.1:0-13177 GCA_018247895.1 Parnassius honrathi
TTAAGTGCTGATTTACCACGTGCTAGGCGGTGAAGGAAAACATCGTGAGGAAACCTGCATGTCTGAGGAATAAGAAAGAAAATATTTTGAAGACATGTGATGTTCGCCAACACGTATTGGGGCAGCGCGGCAGACACTTCCTTGCCCTAAAACCCTCTCATAAATGAGGGAAGATTTGTGCCCAGCAGTGGGACGTATATAGGCTCTAACTTTACTTTATGTATGTTTGTATGTAACGGAATCTTTTAACTTCATATTTACCTACTTCTAGGAGTCTGATTAACTTGAAAACTTGCACTGAAGTCAAGTGCCGACGACAATACAATAATCTCATAACTTTATATTAAAGCCCCGACTAGAATCATCAGGATAAAAAAATATATTTAGATTAGCAGAGTAGGTTAATACCACTCGTATTTTTACCTTTTAATTCGATTGCTATTAAAGTGTATTTTTCTAGTTTTTGTAAACTATAATTTAATATTGTACGGAATAATTTATTATTGTATGGAGAATGGGTCCACTACAAAGTGTGGCGTAACTTAATGAAATACATGTCGATATTTATATTATAATCTATAGATTCCAAAAGTAATATTAGTTTGTCACAACCTAAAAACAAAAAAAATCGATAACGAAGTAGTTATCACCGGTATTATAAGTTAAAATAGTGCACTGGTCAATAATGAACAGTATAAAACAAAGTTATAGATACATATACAGCATTAAGAGGTACTTTAGGGTTGATGGTAAATCCTTTCTGTAGTTCGTTCTTCGTTACACGCATTTTTTTTCATTTTACATTAGCTAGAATACGGATATCAAAATAACTTTAATATATTTAGGCTGTTTACTATAATAAATTGGTATCTTTTTCATTGTGTAATAAAAGTTACGTTAAAATTTCTAGTGGACCCAAAAACAATTGTCTGCTTTCTTACCCCAACGAAACGACGAAGCATTGCATCTTAGTCCTCAGGGGTGACAACGCATCTGCATTTTGACTCTTAATTGAGGATAGATGTAGATGTTTATGTCTGTCACAAACCCTCAGGTGAACGGTGTGTTCCTTTTTCACCCTTATTCTATAAAAAAAGCATTCTCTTGAATCATTTTCAAATACTGCTCAAATGGTGTATTTAATTAGTATAATATAGAAGTAATAGTAAGTATTAGCGGAAAATGGAACTGTTTAGGACTAACATGTTAACAATATTGATAGTCCCTCAATAAAAAAAGAATATCAAAAGGTTTATAATAGTAAAAAAAGAGTTCCAGTGAGTCATCAGACTGCAAGCATAAAGCAGTCCTGGACAATAATTTTAAGCTTTCTTGGAGTGGTTAGTAAGTTACGTTAGTGAATGTAAATAGCATTGTCAGATTTTTTATATTATCGCATGAACGTTTGTCGCAAAACAGAGTGTTTTTCCTTAATTATTAAACATTGGCAAACCGCCCGGCTTGGATTAAATCTCCTAATGTGGCGTTATGTAAATGTATGCTAATCGAACACCATTTATTTTATCAGTTATTCGTTTTTTAGTAAAGTCCTTCCTTGGTCGAGCCGACCTACTCGTGCTACGACCATAATATAGCTGCAACCGGGCTCCACCCACGTATAAACCAGCCTTTCGGTTTTATAAGACACATTTCCGAGATTGTGTGCAGTAATTCGGGCCATCAGCGCTAGGATGGTCTTGACCCCTTGTTGTTGATATACCCCACATACAAACCAAACGGTTTGCTTCGTAGTTCATGACGCGTAGAGCAAACGATTGTAATAATCAGCCAGTAATGTCTTTCTATCCGATTACAATGTGTGTGTCTTCAAGGCAAGAGTAAATAGGCTTTTTGTTGAGCTAAGTCAGTGGGCTTTACTATCTTCGGCTGTATTACCAATTACCATCTAGTACGATATCAGTAGCATCGGCTTATAAGGGTAAAAAAACTACTGTCAGTCGAAGAACTGGAGGATATAGCTGACAAACGAGCATTAGTCCACCTGATGTTAAGGGATTGCTGTGACCCATGGACATGTACATCTATCCTCGATTAGGAATCAAAATGCAGATGCGTTGTCACCCGTGAGGACTAAGATGGAATGTCTAGTTTCCAGTAAAAAGGGTCTCCGGTTCTCTACACTTCTTTGCTCCGAACGCGGTCGAACCGAACTATCCGTGCTACAACTGTATCAGTATTATGGCATATAGCATGGCTATAACACATAAAAAACCGTAACCTAATAATAATTATGTCAACACATTGATTAAAACCCGAACCCGAAACGTTGGGAATTAAAAATCATTTAAAATTAAACGCGATAAAATCCTCAAAAGTAGTTTTAATCAATGTGTAGTGTTCGCGTAGACATCATTAATTATGTCAACAGTTTTAATCATATCGTCTACTCATATTAGACATTTTCAAATTGTCTGGATATTATGAATAACGCCATATTATTAGCTTGGTTCATAACATATAGGTACACAACAACATCTAGCCTAGCACCTAACATATAACTCATATTTCATGTAATTCATTGTTTTATCCAATTTTTTCGACCAGTGTAGCACCACGCTCTCACAGAATACCTGCGTAAAATAGAAGTAAAAAAATTGACATCGATTCAAAAGAATAGATGTGCGACAAATTTTAAAAGGAACATATCGATGTCGGTAAACATAAGTTTTACGTCGCAAAATAAACAATGTAGGATTATTTTATTTATTAAATATATTTCGGTAACTATAAAAAGTTACGTTTCTAGTATTTTTAGGTACCTACACACGGCAAAAAAGTATCTTCGTCACATTGAGGTAATACGTCACTACGTAACTAACGTATTACCGTAATGCTTTATCAGAAGTTTTTGTTTTGTTTCTTTGTTAATACAGGCGCCTTTCCGAAGCAGTCCAAGTCGCTGTGAAGTTTTAAGGACTAGTTTCTTCAACATAGGTGGATTAAGAACTTACCATAAAAGGCCTACAGAATACCGATGTTCCGAATTTATTTTCAACTAGACTTAAAATCGATTATTTCCCGTTAAACATCGAAGTTTATCTACCATCGATGAAAATCGATCATCCCTACTTCAGATTGGGTCATCGACGATTACGCGCGCAGTACCTATAGTCATCTTCAATCAGAACGTAAAATTTTAGTTAAAAATTATTATACAGTCTAAATCGGTTTTTCATTTATAAAGTTAACAAACACTATCATATACATTTTTCGTGAACAACTACAAACAAACTCCAGAAAAACGTGTTGCACCGCTAATTTACCACGGCTCGTATCACTTGCCGATATAAAGGTCATTGTACCCTATTAAAATTCTAACAAAAGGATTATTTTACATTACTTGAACAACATAACCGTTTTATTTCCATAACTTTATGAGCTAAATATAGTTTTGTCTCTATTTTTATTCCTTGCGCTATTAGAGTTTACAAAGGTAAAATAGCAAGCAGCTCATGGTTGCTGTTTCGTATGATGAGTGGACAGTATATGAGAACTGGAGAGCCTTTTTACTGAAACTTCCCTATCGTGGACTGTCTGTTCTTTAGTCACACTTATTCTATAAAAACAAGTTGTTTGTGTAAGAAAGGAGTGAGTTTTTTTTTATAGGAGAGGGGGCAAACGAGCATGCGGCTCACCTGATGGTAAGCGACTACCACCGCCCATGAACAACCGCAAAACCAGGGGAATCGCAGGTGCGTTGCCGGCCTTTTAAAAGGAGTAAGCTCTTTTCTTGAAGGTCCCTAAGTCTTTTATCGGTCTGGAAAAATTGCCGGTGGTAAACAATTCCACAGAAAAGTTGTACGAGGTTGAACAACTCCACCTAAAAAACTCCTAACTCTAACTCCTAGTAAAACGCACAGTGGTGGACAAGCATCCAGATGGTGAGGATGTTATCTTGAATTTTGACGCGATGTGCGTTCATGAAATTCAACGGTTGGGATTAATCCGAACAATTCCTCAGAACACTCCCCGTGGTAGACACGATAGAAACTGCAAAGGGAAACAAGCAAACGCAGCGCCAGTGCATCGAGCCGATTAGAAAGAAGTCGGTCGTCGACGATTGGAATCGCTCTGCGTTGGATGCGGTCAAGTGGAAGGAGCTGGCACTGGGGTGCCCGGCCCAGAGATAGGAACAGTATTCCATGTGAAGCCGAACTTGCGCTTTGTAAACTTGCAAGCGAGGTGCCAACCTGAAATACCGTCTCGATCTGCTGACCACGCTAAGCTTTTTAGAGGCCAATTTGGCCTTCCCCTTCAAGTGACCACGAAACTACACACTACTCGATATGTCTAGGTCGAGGATTCTGACGCTAGCTGAGGCAGCAAGGGGAGTGCCTTGAAACTGACGGGATACGACAAAGGGACACGCGCAAACTTGTGTCTTCTGGGGATTGAACTGGACTAGATTTAGTCGCCCGCAATCCGAGACTTTGTTCAGCAAAGACTCGACTTCAGACAAAAGTTTGTCCCGGTACTCTGCGACATTTTCCCGAGAAATATTGGCACGGCCGGTGTATAAGGCATCAGCAGTACTGTCGTCTGCATAATAATGAATGTTACCAGCTTGCAACATATTGATATGCAATATTGAGGTAAGAGCCGATGGCTAAAAGAGGAGAATGGAAGGGGAAGACATGCTATGCCGACCCCAAATAATTTAGGATAAGAGCAGGAAGAAGAAGATTAGAAATTGTTTTTCGCGACGCTTTTGTCATTTACGTGGTAGGATCATGCTGCAGCTATATTATGGTTGTAGCATGAATGGGTCGGCTTGACCGGGAAAGGACTACGCTCTCACAGAATACCAGTGTAAAATAGCAGCATAATGCTGCTGTTTTTCATATGGTGAATGTAGAGAACCGGAAACCCTTCTTACTGGAAACGGCATTTCATTGTAGTCCTCAAGGGTGTCATCACATCTGCATTTTGATTCTTAATCGAAGATAAATGTCTATGGGCCACAGCATCTACTCACCGTCAGGTGGGTTGTGTGCTCATTTGTCACCCCCATTCTGAAAAGGATTGTTGGTTGCGTGTGTGGCCCAAATCAGAAGGTGTCCGGCCAGTCCGGTTTTTGTTAGGCTTTTTAAATATAATCAGTTCTTTTACATTTGTCATGCTCATGCGCACCTCACCTTGTAACAATAGCGCAAGCAAATTTTATTTTATATTTCGTAAGAATCTAAGGAGATTTAAAAAAAAGTTAAAAAATAACACTGATTCATTAATTTTGTTATTTCGTTAAAATTTAAGAATATTTTATGGTAAATAAACGTTTGTTTTAATTTGTTTTCCATTGCAAATTACAATAGCAGTTAGTGCTTACTACTATTGCAATTATTGGAATTAATATTGTAATTTGTAATGAATATTGAATAATTAATAATAAAGACTGATTCATTCAGTTTTATTGTTATTTCATTAAAATTTAATATTTAATGGTAAATGATAAAAAACATGTTTTAATTTTTTTTATTGTCTTGTTGTACGAAGCCTAAAAAAATTTGCGTGTTTCGCCTTTTCCTCCAACCGTCCAGCTAAACTCTTTGGTCTGACCGGCTTTTCGGTCTTAGGACCTGACAACCCTAATTACAGCATATGACAAGTCTACATCTGAACATAGACCTATTCTAAGGCATGCTACAAAACACGACTCTGAACAACCTGCACCAATCGACTTTATGCATTTGTATTTGAATACTTTACAAATCGACATTCGTGTTGACTGCAATTGAATTTGGGTCGAATCGATTTCTCTTTCAATAAATTGCACTATCTGTTAGAAAATTTTACGCCGAATGAACAGTTTACTGACTGAAGTTTTTTTTTAAAGTGCGATTCCAAGATATCCTTTTTTGCTGACGACCTCAAAATACTATTACGGCCTTTTAAAATTTCATTTTTGAATAATAATAATATTTTTTTATCGAACACAGAATTAATATACAATTCATAGATAACCTGACTCCTAAGCTGGGTTACTCTGTATATTAGGAGGCAGTTTCCCTCCCGTTGAGCTATCTTGTATTCCGTGGACAATACAGACTAAACATAGTACAAAAAAACGTGTGTGCATGCGTGTGTGTGCGTGCATGCATGTGCGTGTGCGAATGTAGCACTTGTAGCAGAATATCAGCTCAATGCCGCTGTGTTTCATATGGTGAGTGCAGATCACAGTCCTAAGGGATGACAACTCATCTGGTGGACCGTTTCCTCATTCGTCACGCTTATTCTATTAAAATAAATCTTTATTGTACACTAATAAACATTAAAACATACAACACAACGCACAAGTAAAAGAAAATATAAAATAAAAATAAGAACACAAGTTGTTGACAGTTGTGAGGGAAAATATTTGAGCTCGATGTAATAAGCGTTGAGTAGATATTTAAAGGAAAAAGGGACTGAGCACGTCGAATATGTAAAGGCAAGGAGTTCCACAAGCGCACTGCTAAAACTGAGCATTATTTATTGAAGAAGAAGGATGAATGTGCCAGAGTACGAAGCGAAAGATTGTTAGTGGAACGTAGATGACGATCTTGAGTGGAGTGTAGGGGTTGAACAGTATGCAGTATGAATTAAAAAGGATTTGAGTAAGGAGTATTTCTGCGAAGCTGAATCGGCAGCCACATGAGATGTTTACGAAAATCTGAAATGTGACTATTCTCTCTTTTCTTTTGCGTCTCTGATGCTGAACCCTCCCCTCTGAGACTGGCCGCCATGTCAGAAATTCGGTCTGGAGGACAATATTATGACTGTGCAAATTTTCCTATATCACAGCTCCTTTGTGAGAATAAACTTACAACACAGCTGGATCGAATTTCATTAATTTTTGGCTCTTTATTATATATATATAGCACCCACTCGACGGATCGCAGTCCGTGATCCTTATCTGACTCTATACTAGCTGTTCCCCGCGACTTCGTCCACGCGGAATTTATTACGGTTGGATTTCATGGGTTTTATTTTTGTGGGGAATCCTAATTGTGTTTCTAAAACAAAAGTCGTCTAAGTTTCTCCTTATAACATCAGCTACCTGCCAGTGAAGGTCGCGTCGAAATCGGTCCAGGCATTTCGGAGATCAGCCGGAACAAACAGACAAAAATGTTTAAAATTGTTTTTTGTTATACGTACCGTATATAATTTTATATGCACTTAGTAAAAATATATTATTTAGACATTTCAAGCAGACACTTAAATTTTATTTATTTGTATGGGTTAAGAAAGGCTGGGGTTTATTACCGCCTGTAAAAGCCCCTACTCCTTTTCGCACAGTAGAGAGAGTTTCCCATAGCAAGCGGATGAACGATAGCAGTGCCATACATCTCGTTTTTAATAGAATAAGGATAACAAGCGAGCGAGCACACTATAATGAACCAATTTTACGAGTCGTGTTTTTATTTACCTTCGACATTTTATTTACAATAGTACTATAGATGTCACATGCACACGCTATCCTATTTACAAAAACACTTAATCTACTAATAAATATTAACCAACTATTAATATTCCACAATGATTTCTTAATTTATTAATGTTCCATTCAAGTACAGGTATACTTTTTTTAGTTTCCGGTCATTAAGAACGAGCGCAGAAAACCAATTCTATCACTGAGACCGATCCTTTTCACAGTTTCATGCTGCAGCTCAAGGTTTTATGTGTATTTTCTTACATTTATAAATTACCTACTTCGTTCGTTTCGTTTTATTTATCTTTTTGCCTATTATTACAATTTAAATGTTGTGCTGTACTTATGCTTAAACTGAAATAAACGTGTTTCTTTCTTTCTGTCTTCTTTCAATAAAAGGTCCTCATTAGTAGAGACTAGTAGATTTTATCTCGGGGATCAAACCCGTCGGCACCAATGAAATTATAATTGCAATTCTAAGTGCTAATTTACCACGTGCGTGATAAATAAGAAAAAAAAACATTTCGAAGACATGAAATTCCCCAACACGTAAGGGGGCAGCGCGGCGGATACTTTCTTGCCCTAAAACCTTCTCAGAAACGAGAGGAGGCCTGTGCCCAGCAGTGGGACGTATATAGCTATAACTTTAGTAGAGGTTTACGAAAGATTTAAGACAAACAAATTAAATTTTGACGAGTCAAAAGAAACAATATACCTCGGCAGATCTATATCGACCGACCTCGTTAGTGACCGCGCTGTTATATCATCCAAGTTCAAACTAGACACCAATGGTAATATACACCTATGTACACGCTCAATTAGCATACAATGTGCTTGCCGTTTTACACTGTACCGAATATTTTGAAACAAAGTTCTCAGGAGATTGTACAATTCTATAATTAAGGTGATACCTCGAAAATTTGGTGGTTTTTCTATTACACATATTTTTTTAAGTTTTATAGATTACAAACCAAAATTCTGGTATATGATTTATGACTATATGACCTTGGATAGCATAAAAGGAAAACACGATATCATGAAATTTTCTCGATAGAAAAAAATTGCAAAGTAGGCTCTAATTAGTTAAATTTTTGCATGACACCACAATAATTTTACGAATAAGTTCATGGAACTATTTTTAAGGCGTAGTAAATAATCATATCTAAGTTCTCATAAATCATTTTTTTTAATACATAACGTAGTTTTGTTAAAAAAAAATAAAAAGGTTTTTTTTGCGAACCAGTTCGCAAAAAAAACCTCTGTCCTGGGAAGAACCAGCAGGAAATCCAGCGGGACTATTTTTTTCCAATAATAGCTTTATAATCATGTTTACAATTAACAACAAAAGACAAATTAGAAATAGCTTGGTAGCGATAACCCCTCCCGGGGTTTATTATCATTCATAAATTCCTTAATTTTATAATAACCATTTTTATACGAACTTGGTTTAGTAAAGTTTTTGAACTTTGTGTAAGTCAAATTTTTTATATGTAATATTTTCTAGGATTTTGTTGTAAAAGCGTATGCATCGGCCCAAGAATGTATTACTGACTCGGTGGAGTCGAGTAACTGGTACTACTAGCTTGTATCTGTTCCTAGTATTTACAAATACTTGTTCCGTGCGGGATTCGAGCTCGCGGCCCTTAGCGCTGAAACTCATTGCTAAGCCACTGCGCCACGCAGCCGTATTCAATTTTTGCGGTACGGCCGCGGTAGAAAAAATCTCTGGTAGGTAGTCAATATTATATTATACCTAATTATTAAAATAACGATAATAAACGAAAAACATCAATAAATATTATAAGGATTAACAAAATTGAATATCATAGTGAATAAAATAGGGTTTGGCCTTACTTTCATACGGCATAACAGTGCTTGTTGTTGTTTGGTTAATACTTGTGGATTCTCATTATGTTCGAATCAACGTGTGCAAAGTCGGAATATGTATAATTAAGTCGTGTGCCGTTACATCACCGGAAGATTGCATTAGAGCGCGCCTGGTTTCAAATGCGACTCATAATCTCTTAATCTCCAACTGCTCGATACAATTTGTTTCTAGTTTCTAATCTAGTCAAAACAATATGTAACATTTCTTTGCAGAAAAGTATAAGCTTGTCATTTTCTTCCGATGTGAAGTCCTCACACAATCAATATTATTAAGTAAGGCCATACAGTGACGATCTCACACAATAATATGTACCTGATGGTAAGTGGCTGCTGCAGTCTGTGGTTACCTGTATCTGTCCTTGATAAAGAATCAGAACGCATACGCGTCAGCACCAATGTAGATCAAAGTCTTTTTACCAGTAATAAGGAATCCGGTTCGTATCTATCACGATACGAAGTACAACATGCTGCTGCTCCATGCCGGCGTCTTGTGAGAGCGCGTGTCGTCCCAGGTCGAGCCAACCAACTTGTCTTACAGTCGTCGTTTAGCTGCAACGTGACTATATCACGTAAACAGGCTTAAAACAATTATTTAGTTTGTTGCGGAAGTTTAAAAAAATTAAATATAATTATGCTTTTAACTTAATTCTTATTGCAAAATCAAACTTATATGTACTAAATTATCAAAAAGAAGTCATAGCGTTGATGTCTTATCTAGTACATAAAAAAGTAATTTAGAGACAGAACTCTCGAGCAGGACGGATGCTGACGTCCTTGTAGTCAACGTGATATCGTCAAGTGATTGCAATGGGCTTTGCGAACTGGATGATTCGTTGTCTTCGCGTCATATACAAAATGTACGTAATGATACAAAATTCAATTCTTTATTAAATTTACAACTTGTTCACACAAGTTCAAAATCAAGTTATTATTGTCTTGAATTTAAAAAAAAATCTGCCAATTGAGTGGACAAAACGGCTTAAGATAAGGAAATAGAAAGATCTCATAGAAAATCTAAGACACTTTTTTTTGGTAACAGGAGATCTTTGGCACAATCTTTATTAGTTCGATTCATCGTTCGCCATGCGTGCAGCAAAAAGTAGCATAATTTGTGTGCATTTGTCTTTCTTTTACATTTGCATTTGTAATGTCCTCAAGGTAAGAGTGCTTATATATTAGGCTTTTTAGGCTAATTTGGTGCGATCAAGTGGAATAGCAGTCGAGCACCGGCTGAGTACCTTTGTAGATTATTAAGGAAATGAAGATCATTATTATTACATCAATATTTGCTCCGTATTCGCATACAAGCGTCGCGTGATTGCGGCCAAACACATGGACCACAGACAATGCGCTGCCCGCCTGACGGTGACAATTATAAAACGATATTGATATTTATTGCTTATTGATTTACGCAGCTTCATTAGAATTGCACTGTGCAAAGTGAACAGTTTCGTAACACAGTGCCCAGCTTACACGACCTTCATTTTATTGTATACTCATTTAGAGCAGTGTTCGTTATCTCCAGGTCACAGACCACTGTTATGTTGGCAAATGCCAAGGGTTTAATTTTTGATAACAGTAATATGCGTCAAATCTCGAGTGCCACTCCACTCGCCTTCAGTGGAATGTGTTAAATTCCATTGACTTCATTGTCAATATTATTATCTCGTTACGTAAAATTTCGAGAAACCTAAATTTATAAATTATATATCTATCGTTTAATTAACATAAAACTTATACTTCAACGCGATCGATGAATCTCAAGACACGTGTTTGTTGTAAGGCCATACCGCAGCTCTAACATGGTTGCAGTTCGGCTCAACCGAGGAGACCAGCACGCTCTCAGAATACCAGCGTGAACTAGCAGTTTACTATTCCTTTTTTTCATATGGTGAGTGACGATATCAGAGAATTGTTTTACTGATAACAAGGCTTCTCATCTTAATTCTCAGGGGTGAAAACGCATTGCAACTTAAAAACAGATGTAGGTGTCTGTGAGACACAGTATCCACGGACTGTGTGCTTATTTGGCACCACGTTGTTTTAACTGCAAGCAAACTAAGTAAGTATAAAGTTACCGTGAGAAGTGATCAACTTTAGAGGATATAACGTAGGTGCAAATATGTATAAATCGAAACCCAGTGTCACTTGTAAGGTAACGTGATAAGGGATGAGGTAATTTAACTTTGGTTTGAATTTTTGTTTTGTTCTGATACGTTATTATCATCATCATTACATCCCAACACAATCACACTGCTGAACATATGCCTATCCACAGCGTGGTGATAAAAACTGTAATGATGTACAATGAAGATGTAGATGTCCTACGTAATAGCAGAGTGGAGAAGCGCACGAGTGTGAGGTATTGGTTAGCGGCTGTGAGGTGTGAGCTCATCGGCGCTGACGTCATCCTTCATAACAATTAGCTGGGCAACCAAGACGCGGTGGTACAGTTGACTGTATATCAAGTGACAGGGGAAAGAAAGGCTAAGGGAAACAAAACAACACACTACAATGAACTATATAATGAATTATTCAAGACGCTAGAACTGGTTGTAGAAATATTTATATTATTCCAAAGTCGCCTAAATAGATGGACTGAGTATAAAGATTTAAGTAATTTAAGCTATAAGGCATTATAGCTTTTCAAACATATTGACAAAAAATGGGTGGTTATGAACATGTAATATTATGACGTGTCTGTCTGTTATTAATATGCAATTTAATAAGCTTTTTACGGGCTTTATGTTATGGTTTAGGACATTTATTTTCTCAAAGGATTTTTTACAAATCACGTACAGAGAAAATATTTATTATGAATAAAAAAAACATTCAACCGATTAGCGTAGTGAGCTAGTATTCTAAAAGGTCGCTAAAACTTATTTGCTAATTGAGTGCTTAATAATTTATTTAGAAATAATTACACATAAATGGAGTAGTTGCAAAAGTATTCGTTCCAAAGCTAAGCAGACCATCGTCACTTTGGTCAAAAAGTGAAAGTGATTGTATATATATTAGGGAAGGGCCGAATATTCGTTTTATATTCGTATTCGGCCGAATATTCGATTAAATCACCGAACATTCGTTAAAGTGGTACTCAGTGTCCACTGTATTGAAATGTACGAATTGAGTATTGCCATGTCTATTATAATTCTACCGTTGAAAGTATATTTTATTTATGGGTTAAATCTACTTGTATATGTTTTTGAGGCACTACAGATCTATTTCCACTTATAGCAAATAGAAAACCTGATAAAATGTTTTTGAAATCAAAAAAAGAATCCTCACATTTCACTTTACTTTGGTCGTCAGTTTTTCTAAAATAAGTCCAAATAGTAGATTTCTTGCCACTCATTTTTATCATATTATTATCAATTTTTACTAAGAATAATAAGAACGAAATACTTTTTCCTCACTAAAATCGTCAAAATATAAGCATGTACCTGCGACGACTTCGTCGCGCAGTAGCTTAGCAATGAGTGGCTGCGCTGGGGTTCGCGGGTTCGAATCCCGCAAGGAACAAGTATTTGTATGACCTACACATAATTGTTCCGGGTCTGGATATTTGTCCTTGTGTAATTTATGTATGTAAACTGCCCCCTCGATACAGGAGATAATCCGAGAGAAGGGGTAACGCTTTTTTTTAAAATTTGCTCGGTACTTGATGATGCAATAACATGTCAGGTGAGGCGGGGCAGCGAGGTAGGGTCTCGCACTAATCCCGTGTGGTTCACGGTAACAAGTTACGACATAAATTGGTTAGGTACCGAGGTGATCCCGCCGAATATTCGGTTCGGTAAACGTTTTACCGAACTTATATCCGAATATTCGTATTCGGTGAAATTCGGCCCATCTCTGATA
>DWHP01003688.1:0-13173 GCA_018247895.1 Parnassius honrathi
CCTATGGGCCAAAGCAACCACTTACCATCAGGTGGACTGTGTGCTCGTTTGTCACCCTGTCCTAAAAAAAAAAAAAAAAAAAAAAATTGAGTATAAAATGCAGATGTGACTCACAGCAACCACTAACCATTAGGTAAACTGTATGCTTGTTTGTGACCCCTATTTTATAAAAAAATAACGAGCGCAGTTCAGAAGCCGTAGAGGTGAAACTTTCAGAAAAACAATGTAGACTATTTATCTAACTCATTTTCTTGCACGTTAAATTCTATAGATGTATATGATAGTCTCCTTATAGTTTCATCGGGTTTCAAAATGATAACGATTATAAGTTTTCATTTTAAAAGAGATAAGAGCTGGAGTAGATAGAGGTGTGCTTCTGTCGTGTGTGTTTGTTTGTGTTTGTGTGTGTGTGTGTGTGTGTGTTGTGCGTATGTGTGTGTTTTATTAGATTATAAAGTACAATAATAAGAAAATGAGGATTGCCTAAATGCAACAGATTTTAGATTTCGACTGACTGTTGTCCAGATTATATGTATCTCTTTTGTATTCACAAAAAATGAGAAGAAAACTGTGTCAGCATTCTAGGGTTAATGATCTAAATTTACTAACTCATGTGTATAATCAATATTATATTTTTATATTTAAACTAAATGATTTTGGATCGAGCCGTCAGGGTGTACGCACACGCACATACGTTTCTACAATTCATAATTATTTATTTGCTTAGAATGTACGTAGATATTACAAGAGTATTATTAAAACACAAAAGTTCCGATACATTATGCTTTATCAAATGTTTATCAAAATCACGTGCAAATTTTGACATAACACATTTTTTTACAATTATTGATGAATTTTAGTTTATTAATACGAGAGTTGTACCAAAAGTAAGATTCCCAATGAATACACTACATTCGGAATTCCGAAATAGAACGAACGGGTCGGTCACACACATACGGAATCGCATTTTGCCCTCAAAATTCCGTACGGAAAACTGCCATAGCTGTGTGACGAGTCATTGATTTTATATGGACTTGCTGCGTTCGGAATCCCGAACCGAAATTTCGAAACAGAATCTTAAAACGGAATTCCGTATGAATGTGGCGGGCCTAAATCCGACAACATTGCCATGCGCAGTGGCTCCTCCACTCTCGCCCGTCCGCGATTCGCTACGTGGCTCCGTGTTCGTTTGGCAGTCAGCAGAGATGGAAGTGTTGGTCGCCGCTCCCGCCAAGTGCGTAGTTCGAGTAGTAGTCCGGATTCCCCACGCAAGGAAGTCGGAAACTGACTGAGGATTATGGTAAAGAGTGCATGTCCGTTCAGCACGTCCGCAAATGGTGCAAGGCTTTTGCTGGGGTTCACACAGAAGTTTACGATGAAGAACGGAGTGGAAGACCGTCGGTTTCGGATGCGATTGTCCAGAAGATCAACAGTGAGGGGCTCAAAGATCGGAGGATCACTATCCATGAACTTGTTGAATGCATTCCTGAAGCTTCCCACAGCACAATTTAAAGAACTTTAACAGAACCTTCTTGGGGTATCGCTATACTGACGGACACAAGGAACAATGCCTTAACTGTGCTTTCAAGTCTCTTCAACAATATATAGGGGGAGGCAACAAGAAGTTGTTGGACTCAAGCTAAAGGAACACTTGGGTGACGCTTCAAGAGCGACGATGAAGTCTGAGCAGAGGTCACAAGCTTTCTCAACGAATTGGTGGGAGAATTCCTCGACTTAGGAATACAAAATCTGGAGCACCATCTTCAAAATGGCGTCGAAAAAAATGGAGACAATGTTGAAAAATAGACACCTATAAGCTTTTCAACGATGTATAAATTAGTAACATTAAACAATGTTTATTGTTACTAATTTATACATCGACATAAAACTTTTCGTACAAACCTCGTATAATATTGTAAAAATGGAATTTGGGAATAAATAAGAAACAAAAATATTAAAAACTAGGTTCTCTCGCACTCGAGTGGTGTTAACTTGTAAGCCAGTAATTGTGGGGTGGTGTGCAACAATGAGTAGGAGGTGAGGGTACAGCAGCACGTACTCTGCTGCACGGGCGCTAGCGGGGTGTGCTGCGCGTGCGGGGCGTGCGTCGTAGGCCGCGATAGCCGGTTGGCGGTAAACATGAGCGAGTTGGCGGCCGGCCGCATCTGCACGTCGGCCAGCGCGCCTCCCCCGCCCCGAGCCTTGCCTCCCCCACCGGCACTTCCCGCGCGACCACCATCCTGCACGCAACAAATCGGATCTTAATTGTACATACACAAAAAGGTTACAACCCACAGTCGGGTCGAAAATGAGTTATTATTTAAAAATAAGGGTTAAGGGTTGTTTATTCTTTCATATAACGAAAAAATTCTAACCAAATCTTAGCAAAAAAATTGTAAAATAACAGGCACCTTTACACATACGCTCTTTAACGCGTGAATCGGTTTTCGCGCGAGAAAGATCGCGCATGAAAAGATAGAAAACGAGAACAAGAATGCACGCGATCTCATGCATGCCATTTTATATATAATTTTCATCATCATCATCATTACAGTCCTTAACCGCTCCACTGCTGAACATAGGCCTCCCCCATGGAATGCCAAAAAGCACGGGCCGGAGCCATTTGACTTCCTGCATGCCTTACAAGGTGGTCACTCCAACTAGTGGAGTCCTGAGTGCCACTCGAGAACCTTTTTTCCTCATTAGTTATCCGTTCTTCAAGCTATGTGGCCGGCCCATTGCCACTTTAGTTAACTGATCCGATCGGCTATGTCCGTCACTCTGGTTCTACTGCGGATATCCACATTCCTAAGTTTATCACGCAGAGAAACTCCGAGCATAGCCCTCTCCATAGCTCGCTGAGCGACTTTAAGCTTCCTAATACCGCCGGCAGTGAAGAGCAACGTTTCAAATCCATAGGTCGTCAATAGGAACACGCACTGATTGCACAATCTAGTTTCGAGATTTTGAGGTATGCCTGACGAGATGTGTCGCAATTTCCCGAACGCTGTCCAGCCGAGTTGAATCCGTCGATTGACCTCTCGGGCGAAGTTGAACTTTCCTAATCGGTCTAGTTGTCTCAGGTAAACATGCTCGTGAACATCTTCAAGCTTAGTGCTCCCAACAACCACCGGCATAGGTGTGACATGGACATTACACATGACTTTTGTTTTGTCCATATTCATTCTAAGACTCCGTTGGGAGACACTTGAGGTCAATGAGTTTCGTACTCTGTTCCTGTACTCGGATAGCCATCGTAGCACTACTGTACAAACACTTCAGCTTTTCTATATACCGACAGTCCACTTGGACCAATGAATGGACTGCAGTACCGACCAAATTTCGACAGAATTAAAGGCTTTTTATAGTCCACATACGCAAGACAAAGAGGCAGATTGTACTCTTCGGACTTCTGTACAAATTATCGTAGGGTATGTACGTGGACTATGGTGCTAAAGCCTTTTTGGAAACCGGCTTGTTCGTGAGGCTGGAAGCCGTCGAGTCTGCGTGCGAAACGATTCGTAATGACTCGAAAACCGCACGCGGCTCAGAAGGGAAATCGGTCTGTAGTTCTTCAAGAGAGCGTCATTGTCGCCTTTCTTGAAGAACAAGACCACCGAACTTATGTTCCACACCACGTGCCACCATAGAGGAACGAACTGAAGAGCTTCTGACTTTAAGTATCGGTTTTCCACCCGCTTTTAGAAGCTCCGCTTTAATTCCATCCTCGCCTAGAGACGTGCCGTTTTTAAGGCGCTGGAGAGCCATTCTTATCTCGCTCGAACTGACGTCTACGTAGTACGACTGATAAGACTAGTGCAGCAAGATCAGCATCGTCACTCACACTTGCGTGTGCTCTAACGACAACGTGTACAGCTGCCCATAGAACCTCTCATTCTCACTCAGAATCTCAGGTGTCCCGGAAACGATTCTGCCACATTCGGTCTTTAGCTTCGACAGTTAGCTCTTCCTGGCAGAAGATCTCTGACAAAGACTTTGGAGCCCCGGTTCTGCTCAATCGCTTCTTCAATCCGAGCTGTATTGGAGTTTCGTAAATCCCGCCGCACGAATTTGGAGATCTGTCTGTTCAATTGCCTGTATGCTGTCAATCTGCAGTTTCATCTTCCATCTAACAGCCATGAGATTAAGTTTCTGTGTTCTTTTGCGACGGGTCTTATAGAACTTAGGTTCGAGCGCATGGACAGTTTCCGCAAGCTTCTCATTTATATCGTCCACCTCATTGTAACTCGAGCTGAAAGTTTTCGGGGCTTCGGATTAGAGCATGGGGGGAATAGAGCGTTGACTTCATTAGCGTAACCTCTTCGACTTCACGTTTAGATTCAGTGTGCCTCTCACCATTCGATGATTGCTGCCAGTTTTCACCCTTTTGATCACTGGGTCATCGACAGACTCATTGCTGTCGAACTGTCGGGGCTCGATCCGAACCACTTTCTGTGGGGCCGCTTTTAGAAGAAAGAGTTTATCATAAAGAGTCCCTCTTTCTCCATAAAGTCGGCCAGCTGCTGGCCCCTTGGGTTTCGTTGCCAATTACGAATTTCCCCACTTTCAGCTCACCATTCTCTCTTCTGTCGAGTTTTGCGTTGAAGTCTTCCATTAACACAGTAATATGGGTATTGGAGGAATGTATGGCTCTAGAGATATCCTCATACATCTTCTGCACCTCCTCACCAAGATGTGCCGAGGTTGGTGCGTAATCCTGTATGACCTTCAGTGACCGTTTAGTGATTCTGAGTATAAGGTAAGAAGCCCTCGGCGACACACTCCTAATCTTTACAAAGTTGTAAACGAGAGGCTTGTGGACGAAAATTCAACACTTCCTTGGGAAAGATGGTCGCCCTCCTGGTGATAGAACAAGTTGCCGGATTCGAGGATCACCATGTGGAGGACACACTCCCTCTTTGGATCTCAGATAATCCTATAACATCCCAGCAGAACTTGTCTTTCTCTTCTTCCAGCTCCAGGATCTTCTCGTCACTCTTCAGGGTGCGTGCGTTATATATTGCGGTCGAGGTCGAGTCGTCTTAGGTGGCAGCCGAATCTCCTCCGGAGATTCTTAGCACCCTCTGCCCCGCAGTCACCATCGTAACCAGGAATAGCAGGGCCCGGGAACTGGGTGCCGTTTATTTGTGTCGTTGCTCATGGGGGTATATGGCCATAGTTGCCACGCTTGGCTCGGCAACCGCAGTTTTTTATTCCTGTTTGTTGTTATCAGGAAGATGCTGCTGCCCATCTCCTGCCTGTCTCCCTCTGTCGCCTCTTACGACACCCACGGGAAGATATGGGGTAGTAGTAGGTATTCTTACCCGCTACTACACAGGTTAATTTTATTTTTATTTAATTTTACTAATAATATATTAAAAATAATATAATAAATTAGTAAACGCATAATATATTATACGCTTAGCCAGCCAACATAATTGCTTGGGTAATATTTCTTCTAACCCTTTAGTGTCCATTTCAGAAAGTGCGTTTAACAAAACTGTGATTTTCATACACTCTAGATCGCGAAAGTTTACCGTTCCGAGTCAAGCACGAGTAGCTATTACACGACGCTCTTTCCTCTCATAATAAAAACAGAGAAGTAGTGGCGCGCGAAAGAGACAACGCACATAAAAATCGATAAAAGCAATCACTTATGAATGCGCGAGCAAGCTTGCCCGCGTTCAATCGCGCACACTCTAATCGCGAGGAAAAGAACGTGTCGTGTAAAGGCGACTAATAGAAAGAAAGTTTATAACTAAACGCAGATACATGACTTATTTACTATAAAACTAATCTCTATACTTTTCTAATACATTAACTAAATAACTAACTAATGTTTCTTTCGGAAAGTTTGATTGTAAATGAATAAATTCAGCAATGGGTATTCATAAAAATGGAAGAGTTAAAAAAAACTAAAGAATATAGCACCGAGCCATTGTTTTGTTCATATACATAAACTAGAAACCGAAAAATCTTATGGCGGTTTTGATTATTCACCATCGCCAAAGTCAGCGTGTGAAAATGTTAATTGAGTAGAATAGCTCATAAGATACAAATACTATGCCCACGTACCTAAGAAGATTGTGATAATAAAAAAATCTTATTTCTCTGGGTATCAATTTTTACCTAATCGCAACTTTACAATGATGATAACACTGTGTGACCATCTGCGTAACAAATAAGTTCACCTTAGTCCCAACTAGCGACATCTGATGAGCGTATAGAAGTCCGCCACTGAATAGGCCTAGATATATAATATAGGCCCATGTGGCTCAAATTATTATTTATCCTAAATATAGGGAGATTTTTCTGATATGATAGTTTCCACGTTTGGTAGGCAGGTTAATTAGCCTTAATTCTTATTATTGTTGCGCACCATAATTAATGCCACTAGCGCCATCTAGTAACGAGTAGCAAAACTAGGACAGCTTTATAGAAAATTTCATACTATGACTTTCTACACCTAGTCGGTCGGTATGAGCTCGAACATTCTAGATGTTTCAGCGGAAGAGGCCCTATATAAGGCCAGTAAGGACCGCGACCAACTCAGTATTGAATTGGCAATACAAGCGAATACTTCGAAGCGACATAACTGCGAACTAAAGTGCGATTGTGTTTTATTATTAGTGTGTTTTTAGTTGTAATTAAAGCGTAAATTTTGGTAATTCAATCGGCAGTTTTTATTGTCAAGAACTTCAAGCTCGTAATATTATTTTGATTTGTTATCAGGAAGATACCGCTGCCGTTTTCCTGTTTCAGTTTTCTTCTGTCGTCTTTTACGATACCCATGCTATGTATTTAAGAGTGAGTCAAGTGTTGCGGTGTGGAGCGGTACCTTGGCATTGTTGTTCTGGTGCTGCGCGGACTGGTGCTTGTAGTGCTGGCCTTGGTTGTGGTGCTGGTTCTGGTTGTGGTGTTGGTGCGAGCGCGGGAAGTACCCAGCGGGCGCACGCTGTCTGAATGCATCTCGCGTTGATCCAAAGCCGTTGCCGAACAGCTTGTCGGGGCCGAGTGGCGCCGGCTGTAGGCTGAGACCGGCCAGCACGTCATCCAGCGGTCTCGAGCGGAGACCGCCGCGGAACAGCTCGCGATCTCGGTCGCGGTCGAGCCCGCGGTCACGATCGCGACGCGGCGGCTCGTCATCTGCGCGCAGCTGGTGGATAGGCACCGGGCCCTCGGCAGATGTAGCAGCACGCGGCATCCAGCCTCCTCTCCGCAGTTCCGCCACGTCCCGCAGCATGAAGCGGATGCGAGGAGCCAGCTCTCGCGCACCGGCCAGCATCTTGTTTTTTTTACAAAATAAGAGTGACAAATGAGCACAGTCCACCTGATAGTAAGTATGCTATGGCCCATAGACATCTACATTTATCTTCGAAGGAGAAGGCTCTTTCCTCGAAGAAATTTATTATTGCACTTGTTCCCCAGAGTCACAATCAATATGAAAACTCAAGTTCAAAAGTTAAAGGACAGAAGGTCAGTAATATTTTGTCTTAACAAGGTCAAATCTATTAATGCGGTGTAGTTTTTACATTTTGAGGAACAAGTGTCATTTTTCCATACATGGAAAAACCGTATTACTGTGTAGAATTTTATAATAAATAGTACACGTATCTAAATAAAAATGAAAGAAAAACTTTTCTCGAATTTCGTTTCGCTCACCTACATGTTCCAGCATGGGCCACGCGGCAGTTTCATTCTTATTGTTACAGCATAAGATTTGTTTTTGTACGGCAACGAGTGTGTAATGTTATAATAATATCATGATTCCAAGCCAACGCAATGTTGTGGCGTTGCAGTTCAAAGGTACTCCGTGTGTTGCGGATTGTTATAAGAAATAGACAGTTATGAGTGTTATGTTTATGTTATAAAGTCAATAGACATTTCACTGTCTATACCTTATAATGCTCATAGCCAAAGAACACAGTTGACCTGATGGTAAGCGGATGCTGTGGCCCAAAGATATCTATTTTTATCCCAGAATAACACTTAAAAAGCAGATACATTGCCACCCCTGAGGACTAAGATGGGCTGTCTAATTTCCAGTACCAGTCTCTGATTCTCCATACACCATATGAAACAGCAGCATCAAGCTGCTATTTTAGTTTGGTGTTTAGTAAGAGTGTGGTCTTATCCTGGTAGAGGCAACTCATTTGTGCCACAACCATAACATTACTATAGCGGCCCTGCCACGTAGATACCTCGATGCGCGCGAAGTACTGGTCCATAAGGCCACGGCCACGCTGAGAGTCCAGCACTCGGCCGCATGTTCGCACTAGCTGTGCGAGACACTCCAGGTCCTCGTGGTGCTCGGCGGCCGCTCGTCGTGCCAGCAGTTGCTGAATGCAGCGGTGCAGGATTGACTCCGCCAGGATCTCCAGCTTGCCCAGCTCGCCGATGAACTTAATGTTGCCTAGCATCTTGCACTTAGCCAGGTGCCGCTTCTCCTCCTCCTCCGCTGTCAGCACTTTGTCCTCATAGGCCGCGAATGCCTGCAAACATCGTACACAATGAAATGTCATGGATAGAACTTTACTTACTTTAAATAGTTAACTAATCTAACACAGATTATAAGCTATTGCAAATGATTGTTTGAAATAATATTGTGATGATTTTTTAAAATTACTAAAACCGATTTAACTTATTCTTTATTAAATTTTTCATGCATTATTGACTCAACCTAATTGAGAGTTAAGATATGTATCCTACAGGCCAAAAAGGTATTTTTGGTTCACGTGATTGTTTGAATACTATATACTCATATTATGTTGTTTGGCTTATTGTCTGATTTTGAAAGGCTGCTGTGGCCAGGTAAAAAATATAATTGAACTGTTAAAAGTTTGGAGCTAATTAGGAGAGCAACTTATTGCAGCATCTACCAAAAAGCCCAGAACGAAATGGTGGTAGCCTTTAATTATATTAAAACCTAGATGGTAGAAACAGTATTCTTTTGTAGAATTTATAGTCTATACTGAAAACAAAAATAGGCAGAATAATACGAGGCGCTAAGATTTCATATCCTAATATTATAAACGTCGGGAATTCAAAGGTTAAAATAAACGCGATAAGATCCTTAAAATTAATTATTTAAGATGTGAGATGTCACCTGGGCGCGGTTTTCGAACTCAGTGCGGCATTTGTTTAGCAGGAGCAGCTTGAACGTGCACGGCTGCCCAGGCGGCTCGAAGTTCGGCGCTTCTTCACTCAGCCGTTTGCAGAGCTGCGCGTACATAGACGAGTACTTGGGCTCGTCCAGCGCCTTCTCAAATATCAGCAGGATCACACCCCTCAGAACTTTGTCTGAATCCAGCTCCAGTCCCAGCAAGTCATCGCTTAGCTTTTGGAATTTCTCCGGAGTAAGTTTGTTAAGTATGCCGCGCACCTGCAATATTAATTTTTAAATAAATTAATAATTAATTATAAGAACTATAACAAATTATATTACACTAGCTGGCAAGGCAGACGTTGTTCTGCCCTTTCCGACGACTTTCCTGTAAAAAATCCTTAAATACACTAAAAATAATTAAGGGCTACTTATCGGTTTAAAAACCACCCTATCTTTCAAGTTGGAAAAACTGCACAGTGTGCAAAAGTTCATTGAAATCAGTTCAGTAGTTTAGAAGTTCATCGCGGACAAACAATGTGAGAGGTAATTTATATATATAAAGGTAATTTCATTAGATTAGTGTCAATTATTATGCCTTTATGTACTGTTGCACAAGCTGTTGTTAATTTTTTACAGAAATCTGTTTTAAGATAATTTTATGACTAATTTCAATAGAAGCCATAGAAAAACGACATGCAATGTACTCGCATTGATGACTGATAAACACTGTATTAATTTGCTGTATATGGGTTGAAATTTGTATTACATAGACACAAAATATATTTGTTATTTGTACATTTTTTTTATAGAATAAGGGTGGCAAACGAGTACAAAGTCCACTTGATGGTAAGTGGATGCTGTGGCCCATAGACGTTTACATCTATCCTTGATTACGAATCAAAATGCAGATGCGTTATCACCCCTGAGTACTAAGATGGAATACCTCGTTTCCAGTAAAAGGGGTCTCTGGATCTCTCCACTTATCATACAAAATACAGTAGTATTAAGCTGGTATTCTGTGAGAGGCGTGGTCCTTCCCTAGTCGAGCCGACCTATTCATGCTACAACCATAATATAGCCGCATCGTGGCTCTTCCACATGGATCAATAGTTAATATGCATCTTTTTTACTTAAATAGCCACGTATTTATTGGTCGTAGAAGGAATAGTACGTAGTGTGTGTGAGTGGTGGGCAGTCGGTACGGAGAGCAGTGGGCAGTCGGTACGGAGAGCAGTGGGCAGTCGGTACAGAGAGCAGTGGGCAGTCGGTACGGAGAGCAGTGGGCACTTGAGGGCGGGACTCAGCGCTAGTGGGTAGTGGGTAGTGTGTAGAGTGGTGGGCAGTCGGTACGGTGAGCAGTGGACACTTGAGGAGGGATGGACTCAGCGCTAGTGGGTAGCGGATAGTGTGTAGAGTGGTGGGCAGTCGGTACGGTGAGCAGTGGGCAAGTGAGGAGGGCGGGACTCAGCGCTAGTGGGTAGTGGGTAGTGTGTAGAGTGGTGGGCAGTCGGTACGGTGAGCAGTGGGCACTTGAGGAGGGCGGGACTCAGTGCTAGTGGGTAGTGTGGGTAGTGGGTAGTGTGTAGAGTGGTGGGCAATTAGTACGGTGAGCAGTGGGCACTTGAGGAGGGCGAGACCCAGCGCTAGTGGGTAGTGAGTAGTGTGTAGAGTGGTGGGCAGTCGGTACGGTGAGGAGTGGGCACTTGAGGAGGGCGGGACTCAGCGCTAGTGGGTAGTGGGTAGTGTGTAGAGTGGTAGGCAGTGGGCACTGACCTTTCGATGTATGATGTCGTGCTTGGCGTCGCCATCGGGCACCTCGTGGTGCCGTAGCGAGGAGGGCGGGACCCAGCGCCGCCTCGGGGGGACGGGCGTCCGCCCCGCGGCGCGCAGCACGGGCCCCGGCTGCCGCGCGCTCTCCGTCTTGCGGCCGGTGTGCACGACCTGTGCCGACCGCCGTACACCCGTCACCACCCCACTCACGCACGTCACTCACGCCGCGTTCGCCTCCGCTTCAGCCCTATAACAGGTCATTATGATCACAGGTCGCAGGTCTTTATAGTTCACCGGCTTGCATTCTTGCGTATTGGTAAACAATAGCAAATTACCACGTTAGATATTGATATCTTGAAGTAAACCTTCTTTACCGACGTAGTGCAATGTTTTAGTACGGCATAAAAAAAACGTCACGATTTCTTGTAACGTTTCATCTAAGGAGCTGCATGAGTAATAAAATAAAAGAAGAACGAAATGTCGTAAAGAAGTTTCACTTCGTACGTATACACAACTATACGCACAATTTTTGAAGTGTAACTTCTTTATCAACGTAGTGGAGAAATATATTAAGGCATTTAAAAAAGTCACGATTTCTCGTAACGTTTTGTTATAACGTTTCACGCGGGGGCTGCAATAGTAACGAAATAAAAGAAGAATGATATGACGTAAAGAAGTTTCACTTCGTACGTATGTATACAATTACACGCACAATGTTTTTAATAATATCAGTTAGACCCAATTACATTTTGAAAACTGACAAGTGGCAAGTCCAACTGCCAAATGACAAGTGCTTATTACGAATTGTATTCACACTTATCACTTGTCACTGCCTGTTCACACGCACTAAGCACAATTTGTCAGTAGCACTTGCCACTCGCACTTGTCACTTCTAAAAATGTAAACTCCGGCCTTAGGGGCAGTGCCGTAGTAGTGACGGTGCAAGAATGTCCGCTACCCCATAATGTTCCGTGGATGGCGTAGGAAATTCATAAGTCAATATTTTTAATATATCTTTTTTTAAGTCTATTAAGGGCCAATACTACCTCAGCTCAAATAAAAAAAAATGAAATTCTAATTTCGCCCCCACTTCCCCGCGCGTCGTATGCTATGTACCGACATGTTTGTAGTCACTACTACTGTAAGTAGATTAGGTCGTTAGATGCTTACTTCGTTAGGTTTATCATATTTATGCCAGTTTCTTTACGCCAATCCAGTTGTTTCTTATTTTTATTACGGTTATTTCCCATTTTAATTTTACGTCGTCCTGTTGCGTAATGTGTATTCTGATTGTAAGCGACACAGCTTTCACGTCCGAAAGCTGAAACGAGACTAATCGGGCGGCAAGAAACAAGCTTCAAGACACCGATAGATTAGGTAATTTCTTTTTACGGGGAAAATAATGGAAATAAAAAAAGCATAAGCGCTGTTTTATAGTTAGTTCAGTTATTATGCAAAGTTTCATGCCACCAGCGATTTATCGCTCAATTTGGAGGTATCTTTGGATTTTTTTTCTATCAAGGAAATTTTACGGAATCGTCTTTTTGCCTAATATAGTACTTAACATTAATCCTCAACGTTACCATATATTTATTTCAAAATTAACGCTGCAATATTTTCGGCATAACGGAGGATCTTGCTAAGCCATTTGAGGTAGTATTTTTAATATTTCCCCTTAAGGGAACATACCCATACCACGTGACCTATTTTTCAGGAATTTTCGACCCCTCCCTCCCCTCGGTGACCAGTCGTAGTATAAGTCAAGAAACCCCTAAGTAGTAATTTATAATCGTGATTTTTAATCATTTCGCAGACAAAAAGTGAAAATAAAATAATTTTGAACACAAAAATTATTATCTGTTTTATTCACTCCATACGTCTTCAACAAATACGTCTCCAGCATCAATCCGCTCGGATAAATCGTTGATTAGAGGGGCGGTAGTTTCTTCATACTTGGTTATTTCGTTTTCATGGATGGCCTCGACGTCTAACACCATTCCACGTTTTCTTCCAAAACACATAAAGCCTCATATGGTCTCCGGGAGAGAATCCACAGAGGTCGCACACGAGACAGGTTATCCACTGCACCACCATGCAAATTTTTTCGATGGCTGTTCATTGATTTTTTTGAGGGTAAATAAAGGCCACAAATCGAACATATTCTTTCGTTGATATCGCTTCTGATAGATGTAAAGTGTTACGGTCATGAGTTGTACAGAAGAAGGTCGACTGGGGTAGGGCCCATCTGTACTCCAGCTCGACAGGCAACCAAGGGGAGGACCCGAATGGTCTATGGA
>DWHP01003689.1:0-13173 GCA_018247895.1 Parnassius honrathi
ACAATTACCGACCCAATTTCACACTCGAAGATTTCATATAATAATGACATCCAATTGCCACATGTGTGAACACCAACTTGCTATTTGTCACTTGTCATTGCCGCTCGCACTTGTCACTTCTCAAAATGTAATCCAGCCTTTACGCTAGTAATATATAAGTCAATGAATTAACTACGATATTAGCAGTTTGGGTATTAGCCAAGCGTATATCGGAAGGCCGGAAGGGTTATACCGCCTTCCTTTTTTATGATATTAGTTTTTTTTAACATACGGAATAAGGGTGAGAAACGGGTACACAGTCCACCTGATGATGGTAATTGGATGTTGTGGGCCATAGACATCTACGTCTATCCTTAAATAAGAATTAAAATGCAGATGCGTTCCAATGAAAATGCTAAGATAGAATGCCTTGTTTTCATTAAAAAGATTCCCCGGTTCCCTACACTTACCATACGAAACACAGCTGCTTTTACGCTGGTATTTTATGCTCGTATTCTGTAAGAGCGTGTTCCTTCCCCGGTCGATCAAACTCATTCGTGCTGCAGCTATAATATACCTGCAGAATGGCTCTATTACGTATAAAATTGACTTTTCTATTGATTGGTTATAAAACGATAATAATATATATTATTATAGTTATTTAATGTATTTAAAATTTGGTTTATGCTTTACCAGCAAATTTAAATAAGCAAATTCACAATGTTAATACATTTGTTGCACGTCTTAACCACCATAAACGTACAGCAAGGAGAAATTCACAATATATTATTATGCAAAATGCATTCGCACCAAATTGCACCCTTGCTTTAATTATTATTAATAATGTCCAATTCAGCGTAATAAGCATGTTCAACCATAAGAATGCACCCCGCACTCTGTGCTAATTGAGAAACTGTGTTATATAGACTGCATTGACTTTCCCGGGTTACAATTCATTAGAATAGTACACGGGGAACATAACCGCAAAAATCTAATTAGCAACGGCAAAAGAAAGCTATTTCACGGCTCATGAATATTAAAATTCCTTATTAGGCGTTTTCGTAAGTTCGTCACCATAGACTACTTGCGACCCGGGTCACGTATCAGCAATGAACAATGACAGCTCCTAATCGACCACTGTTACGCAACCAAAGATTCTCGCTTTAGGAGGCCAATGTCGTGGACCACTCGGCCAGAATATCGATTTCAGAGAAGACAGTGACACATCCGGACATGTCGGAAACTTAGACAAGAAACTCCGTCGGCTCTGGGATATGTATAAAAGCACAGCCGTTTTAGAACGCAGTATCATTCGTCCGCAAACAGTCGAAGCACCAACAATCATGAAGGCTTTCGCTTGTATACTACTCCTCGCAGCAGCTGCAGTGGCTGAACCACCTCGCTACAGACAAGCGAGGTTTAACTCAGCTGGACAAGAAGACAGGCAACAGGATACGCAGCAAACAGGATATGCTCCTTACCCAGCAGCTGGTTTCAGACCAGCGGTAGCATTCAACCTTCCGACTCGTGAAGAATTGTCACCGCCTTCTACTTCATACGGTGTCCCAGACACAAGTTATGGTGCACCTCTAAACACATACGCAGCTCCTCAATCAGAGTATGGACCTCCAGACGCTGAGGGCAAAAGCAAGGACGGTGAAGAAAAAGACGTCGAAAACCTTGAGAGCGGAAAAAAGGATGAGAATGCTGACAAGAAACAAAAACTTGAGGAAGAACCGAAGAACGACGCAGAGGTTGTGAGTGCTCAAGGAGCTTATTATGTGTTATTGCCCAACTCCCAGCTGCAAAGAGTCATGTTCCAAACAGAAAATGATATACGAAACATGGCTTACACTGCGCGTCTCCAGTACAAAAATGAGGATCGCGCTCCGATCTACGTTTACACCGCTGTGCCACAATATCAGTCGGCAGCTTACGTGCAGTTATTCTAATAAGTTATTCAAGTATACGCGCAACAAGTGAATACATTTCAACTAATATGATCGTAAAAGGATAGTTTTGTTCGTTAAATCTCAGTGACACAATAACGCAAGTGAAACTCATTAGTTGTTTGATTAATGTTTTAATTTGTTGAGGGCCCAAAAGCCTGTAAATATTGCTTATTGTTGTGTAGTTTGTATTCACTTGTTGCGTGTGAGAGAAGAGATGTCAAAATATTTATGTAATTTATTCGAAAAATAAACGATTCTTCACAACTACATTTTGTTTACTTATCCAAACTTCAGAATCTAAAATTATTAAATGTTAATTCACTTTCAAACAGAACGAAACAAAATTTATAGAAAATATTTGTTAGAAAATTTGTTAATTTATTAGCATTGTGATGCTAATAAATTAACAAATTTGACACGTACAAACAGACTTGATTTGGTAATTTTCAACCTAAGCTTGGTAATTTCGTGACTTTTGTTTCAGTTTATTTAAGCAACACAAGAAAAAGAACACAAAAAGAGTGACAACATGTCATGTGTAATAAGCATTTTTGTTCCATAGCGAAGTGTTTAAAAACTGTTTCAAAATTATTGTTTAATCTTTCAATCTGTTCTTTTTTTTATGAAAACATTTTGAACAGGAGTCCGATTGACAAATATATTAACTTTTATTTTTATTTAATTTATTTTTACGACGAGAATTAAAAATACTTAAACAAGTGAATTAATCGCAATAAAATCCGTAATATTACTTTTATTCAATGTTTAAATTCGTCTAAATATAAGAACTAATAACCAATAATAAAAATAAAATAAAGTGAAATATATGACAGATTTCATAACTACCAGTGCAGTTCAACTATGCGTGGTAGAGCCACGCTGGAGCTATATTATGGTAGCACGTAGCACGAAAGGGTTGGCCCGACTGGGGAAAGACCACACTCTCACAGAATACGAGCGTAAAATAGCATCTTGATGCTGCTGTGTTTTGTATGATGAGTGTAGAGAACCGGAGAACGGTTTTACTGGAATCGAGGCATTCCATCTTAGTCCTCAGGGGTGACAACGCATCTGCATTTTGATTCTTAATCGAGGTTAAATGTCATCTACATTTAACTATGGGCCACAGCACCCACTTACCATCAGGTGGTCTGTGTGCTTGTTTGTCACGCTTACCCTATAAAAAACGTGGTTGAGCCATGCTGTAACTATGTTATGGTGGCAGCAGGAATGTGTCGGCGCGAAGACCACGCTCGCACAGAATTCCAACGTAAAATAGCAGCTTAATGCTGCTGCGTTTCGTAGAATGAGTGTAGATGACCGCAGACCTTAATCGACTTCTATTCCAAATTAAATTATAATTCTTTAAACCGTACAAGCCTGACTGAAGATGTTTTTGATAATAATAACAGCTGTGTCCGAAATACAATGCCCTTCATCGTGATCAGATGAATGTTGTAGGAACGCATAGAAAGCGAACATGCATATAAACAAATATTCATACGCTTATTTGTCACTGACCTTCGCGGCGCACGTATACATCAACTCACCAAAGGTTCATCGTAATCAGAGAATGGTACAATAGGAAAAAATACGGGACAAGCGGAGAAACACTTATTGTATGTATATACTACTCTTATCCGCGGCGGCTTCCAACGGGTGACAGGATCACGACAACAGTGCCATCTCCCGGATCCAATTATAGCTAAGAACCACCTAGGTGATCCCATAAGTACTCCATAGAACTTTTATCAAAATCGATCAACTTATTTATTTATCAAGACTATTAGGCTTACCAGAAGTTAAATTTCTTGCCGGTGGGTGCGGCGATTAGCCTCACTCATATTTCTATTCGTACTTTTACAATGTAAATATAAAATGTATTAATACCTCAACAGCACCACCTATCGGGTCCAAATTTTGTGATTTTCTTTTCTCTCACTTAACTAACATATAATGCAAACGCTATCATGATTATTACAGCATTTCACAAGTTACAATTCCACAAAGCACGGTCCAGAGCCACCTGCATCCATCGACTTCCTACATCTTACGAGGCGAATATGAGTAATAAAATCAACATTAAAACATTTTTTGTTTCAAATGTGATTCGAACCCGCGGCCTTACAGCATCGTCATCCAACAACTGAATTACCGAGTCGATGTTTGCCATAAGACTTATGGAAGAGAAAAGAGGCAATAAAAGTAATTTATATCTCCGTGAATTCATCGATAATGGTGTTACAATAACAGATGTTACGTGACGGCGTAATAGAGGATTATGAGATAATATAGACGAAGAAAAACTTAGAGATGCATTAAAACTTTTTGATTTTTTATATTCCTTAAATTTTTCCAGTAATTCAGCTTTGCTCAGGCTCATCATTTATTTTATTAATATATTTTCGAGAAATAAAGAAATTAGAGCTAATTTATAATACATAACTTGTCGGCTCAGTTGCACAGTGGCTATTGAGTTGCAGCGCTGAGGGCCGTGGGTTCGAATTCCGCACTGAACAAGTACATGTTTAACGTACCAGTAATTGTTAAAAGTCCGGATGCCTCTAAGAGAAAATCCCAGTGTTTTCTTAAAACAAGGGTCTCTGTGTCGGTTAACAGCATGTGTTAGGAATTAATTATTTCGAGGACATGTGAAGTCTAGTAACACGTACTTGAGCAGCGCGTACTATTGACTCCATAAACCTCTCTGAAATGAGAAAAGGCCTCTCCTATTCAGCAGTTGGACAACGGTGAATATAGGTTGCAACTTTTTAATTTATACAGACGATTGCCGTCATCGTTGTAGGTATCCAAACGTCATCAGATATCCAATTCACAAAAATACAACTATTCTTTTATACAAGAACAAAATCATTTTGTAATTAGAAAGGTGAATCTTATTACTTTAAGTCAGAGCTATTCTGGTATTCAAATTTGAATGTTTTATACGTGGTGGAGCTACGATGCAGTTATATTAGTAGTATAGTTGTAGCACAAATGGGTCGGCTCGACCGGGGAAGGAGCACGCTCTCACGGAATACCAACGTGCAATAGTAGCTTAATGCTGCTGTGTTTCGTACGACGAGTGTCGAGAACCGGAGACCTTTTTTACTGGAAACGAGGCATTCTGCCTCAGTCTCGCCAACGTTTTTGCATTTTCGATCTTAATCGAAGATAATTCAGATTTCTACGGGCCTTCGCACCCACTTGCCATCAGTTGAAATGTGTGCTAGTTTGACACCCTTATTCTATAAAAAAATGAGGTCGGCTTTGCCAGCATGCTATAAAAGGCCTGAGGCGAGCGCTTTGTAAGTTCCCAAATTGCAAGGGGTACTGGCTTAGTTAAACAAAACGAATTTCTCTGGCATCAAAGATACCAATGTTGAAACCGGATAGAAAGACCATGCTAGCGAGTTATTTCCACTCCTGTGTTGTAAGCATCGAGCGATGAAGCAAACCATTCGAATCGAATGTGTGGTATGTCGACAAAAAGAGAAGATCCAGGAAGTATCTGATTTACGCTCAATATTCAAAACATATTATGTAGTTTAGTACAGCAAAATGTAATAAAAATACTTTGTAAAAATTATTTATCAAAATATTTAAATATATATATATTATTTGTGCTCACATATATTTATGTAATTTATAAGCCTTATTTTAATATATGTTATGTGATGTAAGATGTATTTCGGTTTATTATATTTAGTAATTAATAGCACCCTCCACAAATTTTTCACCTCGCCATTGGTTGACTGGTAGAGATTGCTAACTGGCATTAAGTCCGCCGTTTTTAACGTTTATAGCGATAATGTTTTTAAAAAACGTTTATAGAGCAATAATGTTTTTAAATTGATAAATAAAATAAAAAGGGAATAATTATATACCAGTAAGAACTTTGCGTTTAAAAATGTTTATAGAACACAATTAACAGTTACATAGAACTAAATTACGGTATGGTAATGAAAAACGACAACATTGATGGACACCTTAAGTAAGGAATGTGCCCCAAAGACCTAAATCTATATTCGATTACCAAAAAACAAAGTTTAGTCACGTTGTCACTAAGGACTAATATATAATGCCCCGTCACCGTTAAAAAGTTATCAACTTCTTTCAACAGCTGTAAAATCGTGGTCTTTCCCTGGGCGAGAAAACCCGTTTGTGCTGCAACCATAATAAATCTGCAGCTTGGCTCTTCTATATTAAAAATATATAACAAAAATACAAATATATGAAGTATCCAAACCAAAAGAATTACGTCTTATCACTCACGATGTGACACAGAAAAGTTTCTCAACAACAAATTCTTCTTTGATTTTAAAAAATATTTACCAAAACAGACCGAAACTCGACATTGCATACTGGATCAGTGTCTCCTAGTTTCTATGAAGAATCTCGATACCAATTAGGACTCGTCGAATGACTCTTATTTTACAGAATAAGTGTGACAAACGGGCATACAATGCACCTGATGATAAGTGGATGCTGAGCCCCATAGACATCTACGTATATCCTCAACTAAGAATCGAAATGCAGATACGTTGTCCCTTCTGTAAACTAATATGGAATGCCTCCTTTTGCGGTATACAGGGTCTCCTTACTACACATACCATACGAAACAGCAGCATTACGCTGTTATCTTATGATCCATCTTTGTCTATCTTCAGTCAAGCTGACCCATTTGTCTACAACGTTAATATAACTGCTGTATAGCTCTACCACGTTTAAGCCGAACGTCCACTGCAAACTAAACTAACTTAGTTTATCTTAGCTCGCATAGTTGAGTCAGTTTTTCATACATGTGCGTCCACCGCAAACTATGCCAGCCAAGCTAGATAAAATACCAAAACTAAGCCAAACTAACTTAGTTGTGTAGGCCGACCCAAAACTACGAACTTAATATAAGCGCCTCCCACCGTCTTAACTTACCTCTCTGGCACCTTTTGCTAGTTTTGTTTGATTAGTGCAGGGCAGATTAGTCCACAGCGTACATTATTGGGTGATCCATCTTTGTATGAAAGCTGAGAAATCTTCACATAATCATGATTTTGTCACACTCCCAAGACAGTACTTTAAATAAATTTTTGTACAACCTACTTTTCGATAAATATACCTACCTAAGTACGTAACTTAATCTGTTTCGTTTTAATGTAGATACCCATACCTCAAACATATAGCTAATATTTCTTCCAGTAATATAGCTTTTCGATAATTAGTATCAATCTTAATGATAATTGGTACTAACTCATGCATCTTAAGGTTTTTATCGTCTACTTCGTTAAGCAGAGTGTTAAATTATCTGCTTGTTTTCAAATATTGAATGCGCTTGCTTATGCGGTATCTGTGTTTGCGTTTTCTTCTATATGAAATGAGCAGCAATCAATCAAGACACTTCTTTTTCTATGACGAATGTAACCCTACTCTGAACTCTCATCATAGATCTCTTCTTGTTCTTCCATCACGTACGATTAACTCAACACATCAAAACAAACTGGCCATCACTAACGTAGTTGTAGCTTATTTTTCGGTGGACTCGTTCGTTCGTTTCGGTGGTTAGCTTAGCTTAGTGGCGGCTGCACACGCTCGTCGAGACACCACGAGACAGGCCGAGTACGAGTGTGTACATGGTGCTCCCGTCGCGTCGCGTCTCGCGGCCCTCGTGCGCTCTCGTAAGCCTGTCGGTTCTTTGCGCTCGGGTCAAAGGGTCTCGTGAGTCTCGCGATAAAAACGAGAGCGTACTCTATTCTATTCGCTATACATGTTTCTGTTATGGTTAAAAAAAACCATCCACCATCTTCTTCTTCACCATGCCTCATTAATTTTCTTTTTATGGTAAATGTGTAAAAAATTATAATAACTAATAGCACAAAGCCAAAAGACAGCAATATTATCATCTAGGTCCATCTCAGCAGACATACAGAGTTTAAATGATACAACGAATGGTGTGTACGTGGCGTGTTCTCGTGTCGAGTCTTAACGCAACGAGAGGCACGTGAGGCGACGAGACGAGTGTGTGCAACCGACATGACGTTCGGCTTAAAGCTGACTGATTCAATTTAGTTGCCTCAATGGGAATTTCAAGTTCTACCCTCGATGCGTTATAGTTTCTTTTATTTTCTACCTTCATTCGTTATAGTATATTATGATATAATCAAAATATTGCCCTTTTGCATTTTTGCTTGCTTTGCTTTGCTTTTGTTTCAATCCGTTTCCATCTTTGGCTTAAAGTATCGGGTAATCCCTTCCTTAATTTCCGACGGTGTAAGAAAGGTTAACAGTACCGTGTTCCAATATATATTTATATTACGATTCATGTTATCGTTATCTCTTTCTTTGCTATATTCGATAGACGAGTGGCTTAGTTGAAATTTCAAGCTGGTTCAAGTTTCGGAGTAAGTGAATATTTTGAAATATATACATTGTTGGATTCCAATTAATCTCTGCTATGATTATTCACGTGTTTTTGATACTTTATTTCTAACCCTTGTACCCCTACCTTGTACCTTTACAGCCTTTGAAAGTCCGCTGTTGAAAATAGGCCTCCCTCAAGATAGGGGGGATATTTGTCATAGTTGACACGCTTGGAAAGGAAGTTGACAAACACATTTTTTATTATTCTGAGTTTTCATCAGGAAGATGCTGCTACCCATAATATGTTTCTAAATATATGCCGTAATTCTCTCACTTAGTTTTTCTTTTAATTATTTTAAGGTTGTAAGTACGAACACTTTGCTGCCCATCTTCTTGTTTGTTTGCCTTTGTCAACTCTTACGTCACCCACAGGACAATATGGGGATGGATATTCTTACAACGCCGCTGCATCACCGCGTTAAGAAGTAACGGCGGGAAACTGAACCAGGGAGTGGCAGCCGTATTTTCCTAATAAATTTTGTAATATAATAGTTTGTAATATAAAGTGTTACATGCTCCTTGTATCTAATAAAACGGATCGTTACGGCAAACGAAACGTTTTTTGAATATAAGAATCGGATAGTTGTTTAGAAGTTACACAGTTACTAGCAGACGCACTAATAATTTTTGTTAAATAAAAAGGTTAAATTAATTAAACCTGTCACGAAAATGACTAAATATTCACATAGAATTTTATAGGAAAAGGAATATTGTAATAATGCAATATCGTATAAAACATTTTGACACTTTCATATGTTATGACTTTTTTATTTCTTCTATTTTGTGCTGTATGCAAAAACGATTTAATTAATAATTAATTAATTTAATTAAAATGTATTTTGTAATAAATTTGAATTTATATAATAGCTAATATGTAAAATAACTTTTAAATTATCAGAAAGCATTAGTAGTGATTATATAATTCGCTTTGATCAGAGTCAGATTAGGATTCAATTGCTGTTGCAGAAATAATACTGTTAAACAATAACTAAAATTCCGTTACATTGTGCCTAATTATGGTGTGCAAATGTTAAGTAAATATTTATTACACATTTTTGTTGAATTATTGATGAATATTAGTTTACTAGTATAATAGAAACATGTCCAAACATTAATCAAATACATGAAAATTAGATACCTTTCAAACGAAAAGAACTTTATCAAAATCTGTTGATACGTTCAGGAGCTATAATACTACAGACACACACAGATACAAATTACAAACATATATCACCCCACTGTTTTCGTCATGCTTTTAACACATTTACCACATAATAATATGATCAATATATTATTATTTGACCTCAACATATAATGTAGCATAAAATACAATTCTGCTATCCACGTAAACACTAGAATCCGATCAACGATCGACCTGAATCGAATCACCGATGCCTAAATCATCCTGCCTGTTACAAATCGCCTAACTCCCTTTGGTACAGTCACCGACATATTGCGTATTTTTACACAAAGTATTTTGTAATAATAATTTATTTACATAACATTCAATTACATATAAAAATTGTCGGTGGTAGAGCCACGCTGCAGCTGTATTATGGTTGTACCACGCTCTCACAGAATACCGCGTAAAATATAAGCTTAATGCTGGTATGTTTCGTATTGTGGGTGTAGAGAACTGGAGACCCTTTTAACTGGAAACAACGCATTACATCTTGGTTCTTAGGGGTGACAACATATCTACATTTTGATTCTTAATTGAAGATGTAAAAAACTTAAATTATCATAAAGCGCCACTTCCTGCGGTAAGTAGTGCCAAAAACGCTGGCTGCGTTTCCTTGCTGAATGGCTACACTAAGTTCTTGAGCTACTTAGTTTGTAATGAGGCTTAGGATTAAATTAGCATTTGTTTACATAATGATTTCATATATTTTGGCAAACACTACACATTGAATAAAACTACTTTAACGAATTTCATCGCGTTTAATTTACTTGATTTTAATTTCCAACATTTCGAGTGCTTTCCAGCATCAATAACCATGGGTCTCCCGAGACCGTGGGAGCTGGACAGCACCCGAAACGCCGAGTTTTAAAATCACGTAGGTAAATTAAACACGATCAAATCCGCAAAAGTAGTTTTAGCACTTATATAGTTAAAGAAGCGTCGTGGCATTTGCCATATTTCGCATATTTGTGCGAAATATAAAACAACTGCCTACTTTTGCAAAAACTGTCATCCAAGCATAAAAAAACTGTCTTTCTTTGCTTGAAGTTGGTATCAGATGTCCATCCTTCTTTGTGCAAAGTTGGCATGCTATGGCATCAGTATGTAATTTGTATCTAAATATAATTTATCATATATATTATGTCCCGGGCTGCAGTAGCCCCTACAAACAGTAAAACTGTACAAGTTTCTCAGGATGAAACCAAAATATATAAATAGTTACTGTATCGTAGAAACTTCAGCAAATCAATTCCACATATTCAAAATCTGACAGCGCGTAACTTGCTCAACTGTGTAATTGACAAAGTTTAACCGATTAACTTTTGCAACGCTAAACTTCAATGTAAACATATTCACACTGTTGACTGTACCGGGATAGAGAAAACCACTCGTGTCAGACGTCTGACAATAGACGATGCGATAACGGCGCCATAATTTATCCGTCGACCGACATTAAAGGTGTTTGCGCGCTAAAGTAGAACGAGGCACTTAACTGTTTTACGATTTTTCTTTTTTATCAGCACGTAAAGCCTCTTTCATTGTAGGGAGAAAAGGATTTTCGTAATCGTCACACTTGGCCGGCGTGTTACTTAAAGTCTTTGCGGTTGGCCGCCTCCGATCAGAGTATTGTAACGCCATCTAATGATAAACTTTTTATAAAAAGGAAAGAAATAGGTGAGAATCATTTGAGACTATAATGCAGCTTATGAGACGTATTGGTGTGTTTTCTTTATTTAAAAACTTTATTGTATTAACAATAAAGGTAACAAAGGACTGACTTAATACCAGTCAGTAAACTAATTATGTGTCGAATGATAGTGCAGATGCCTTACATAACTACATATATCTATTTTCGTATATATCCCGTAAGATCACACTGCTAGAAACTTGCCTCTTATGTTGTAGTAATGATTCTCCGTAATCACCACGCACTATAAGTTGATTAACGATGTATTATCAAATATTTCATATGTTTGATAATAAGAGAGCCTTGGCCTCCGTTGCCTGTGTGAAAAAAAACTAAGTAAAACGAATGTGTAGTTCAGCTGATAGTATGTGGTACAGTGACGAACTTTAAACACTGAAAGCTACATATATGTTGTCACCCTTCTAGTACCAGGATGGAATACCTCATAGCCTGAGGGTAGGCTGCAGTGCAGGCGCTGCTTCTTGCTGGCAAAAAAAGTTACAAGGTGATTCTCTTACTTTGCTGCAAAAACAAAACAACCAACATTGACTATTTTTAAAAATAAAATCTCATTTTACGTAATAATTTTACAACCTTAAGTTACTTTTTCTTTAATAGGCACTTCATTTTAGTGACTAAGTAACCTAGCTTTTAAAACACAGTAAAATGCTAAAGTGAGCAGATCTTTGAATTGTTAGCAATGCATAAAGCTACGTGGCATAACTTTTGTTTCCTAGGCAATTTTATCTATACAGACAATTTGCCTAGGAAACAAAAGGTTGTTGTTAGGTTAAAGTAATTATGAAGTAATTAAGGTAATAATAAGGTCTATATAGACAAAATTGCCTAGGAAACAAAAGGTTGTTGTTAACTTTAGGATTTTTTTATTACCTTAACCTAATATATTCTTTCAAGTCATAGTGTAATATAGAACTTAATAGTTTCCTCTTAAAAAAGGGGTCATTTCATGCCGTGGCCCATAGACATCCACATCTATCCTCGATATGCAGAACGTTTTCATCCCTCAGGACTTAGATGGAATGCCGCGTTACCTACCGGTAAAAAGGTCTCCAATTCTCTACACTTACCCTACGACACATAGCAGTATTAAGCTGCTATTTTACGCTGGTTTTCTGTGAAGACATGGTCATTCTCCGATCAAGCTGACCCACTCGTGTAACAACCATAATATAACTACATTAGTAAAAGAACTAAACCTTTAAAATTGATCAAAATTCGTTTAATTTTGATGACAATTGTCTCTAATAAACATATACAGACTATCATAAGTCTCTCCTAAACCTCTGCTAAGCCTTCCTCATAGATAACCCTAATTTTTAATTTATTAAAGGGAGATATTTGCCATGGTTGCCACGCTTGGTATGCGGGTACACAACAGCGGTTTCTTATAATTGTTCAGCCGTTGTTAGGAAATACTGCTGCCCGTCTCTTTGTTCAGTTTCAACAACGCAGTTAACAAATCTTAACAAATACATGTATTTAAAAAAAAATAATAGTCCTGGCGGCAATCGTACCACGGTCTGTGAAACTAGAGTAAGTCCTTTAGCCCTTAAGCTATCATTACTTAGGAGAAAACCTAACTTAATTTTAGTTCCATTTTCTTTTTTTTAAACGTTACCTCCACTTTTATCATAAGTCACAAGGACATACATCCACACCCAGAACTATTACAAGTACATACATCCACACTCGGAACAATTGTAGGCCATGCAAATACTTGTTTTCTATTGCTTAGCCACTGCGCCACGGAGTCGTCAAATATCTTTGTACATTCAGTGTTCACACATGCATAACTACACCTTAGAGCTCATATATCTAACATGTTACAACTATTCTACCACACAAAGTGTAACATCTTTATACATTCAGTGTTCACACATGCATAACTACACCTTAGAGCTCATATATCTAACATGTTACAACTATTCTACCACACA